>MJUU01009122.1:283235-298732 GCA_002080025.1 Modiolus philippinarum
CATAGAAAATACTGCTGAAAATCAATTGTCAGTAGATGGAGATCATACAGAATTGGCAGAACAAAGTAGAAGGAAGCTAGAAAAATCAGAGGGAAAGGAGACAGAAGAAGAAGAGGAGGAAGAACTGGAAATTGATAATCCACAGGTAAAAACTTTTACTTCGTAACAATATGACCTACAGGTAAAAACCCCACAACAATGTGACCCAAAATCTCAATGAAAAAAGAAAAGTACAAATTTTTATCTATCACAAAATTCTCTATGCACATTATTTTCAAGATCTTGGTACAACTTAATGAACAATGTACAGTCGTAATAAATAAAAATCATATATTATCATCCAATCTTTACAGAGATAATGGGAATGTAATAGGGGGAATTTTATTTCTTCTTTTCTACAATGTATAGAAAATTACCATAATTTTGTAGAAAAAGCAAAACCTAAATTATTTTCAGGGGCTTAAAAAATCAGTATTGGAGGGGATTAGAAGACTTGATTTTTTTATCATTGCGTAAAAGTTGGACAGTCTGTTTTAAGTGAGTTTGTACTGGTAATTGTCTAAATTCATGTCTTGCATGACTAAGAGTAATAAAAAACACAATGAATTTGAGCATTGCACTGATGCTCTGCAATCTCTGTAGCCTCTGGTTTCACTAGAAGGCTCCACTGAGGCTCTGTAGAAGTTCCACTGTATAAGTTAAGATAAGCACTAGTTCATTAGATGTGATGCAATTAACGTAAATATATATTTTTCTTTGTATTACAGAATATTGATCCCAACTCGCCATTAGCAAGTTTGTTGGAAGGGGAGATTATTGAAGTTAATGGACATGGGCATAAGGTAAGGTTTGCTATTAAATAGATTTCCAGTATGATTAAATAGGCATTGCTAATTTATGTTCACACTATTCTGCATGAGCTGTTGAAAAAAATCCAAATAAATAGAGCACCAATTAGTTCTTAAAACTTTTTCATGGTCTGTGTCAGTTGAGATTTTTGGTCAGTTTTTAAATATAAGAAATGGATTTTTCAAGTCTGCAAAACCTACATTTGAACACAAAAGCTTATCTATTTAAATAGACCAAACACTCTCAGATAACCCACAATTTTTCATTTTTTGAAATGACCAATCATTTTAAAATACTTTTTTTCAAGGTTCAAGGATTGCATCCACAAGATAATGCAAAAACATATGGAGATTCTCATGATAGTCATCGGTTGACACGGCAACAGTTACAGGAACTTACAGGGGTAAGTAAGAGAGATATTCCTAGAATGCAACATATACAGAAATATCACAAAAGTTAGTCATATTCTTCTCCCAGAAAGCAACATCTGAAAAACCTCACAAAACAAAGTCATTTTATTTTCCCAGAATGCAACATATGCAAGAACCTATGCAAAATCTGTCATTATGTTATTTATTCCTAGAATGTATCATTAATTTTAAAAATTTCGCTTAAATCTAAGGACTGTCTTGTTCATGCAAAGGTCTGTCAGTATATTTATTATTAATGTTCATGATGTTACACATCTAGAATACCAAGATATTTTTCATGACAAAACTATTTTAGGAAATATAAGACTATGGGTGTATGAGAAAGATTATTGTTATTTTCAGGGACATGGCAGACGTAAAAGAAACTTTGTTACCTCAGCATCTCGGCTATGGCACAAGGGAGTATTACCATACAGATTTTACAATATGTGTAAGTACTGAAAAAACCTTTCATGATAACTTTTTAAAAGAAAAGAGATTTTTTAAAAGAGAACTATAACAGAACTTGGATGGCTTGAACACCCAAGGGACTGATGAAAACAGGTCAAGCTAGTGGAGTGTTTGAGCTATCCTGGTTGAACTGTCTTTAGATTCCAACAAAAGGTCCAGAAAAAGAGTTCTGGACATCCATGGTGTTCGAGTTATAGGGTCTGTAAGTCTCGTCCAATTTTGGACCTTCCGGGTACATAATTTGAACCCGGAAGTGGCATTTTTAACAAAAACATATGACGTTTCAACCACAAAGTTTGGACGTCATAATGCTGCAACGTCATATTTAAGCGGGAAAAGTTTTCAAATTGCAATTTTATCGTGATTTCTCGGTGTCACATGATGAGAATTAAAGACCCTATTGCAGTTTGAGCCATGAAAGTTCAATTGTACTTTTTGTCTCGCCCGCGACGAAAGTCGCGAAAGCGAGACATAGGCGTGCAAAGTATGACGGTGACGGCGACGGCGGCGTAAACTCAAGTTTTAATACAGAAGCCATTGATGTAGGAACTTTATATTTGGTCCATATGTAGCTTACGGCGAACCGTATCTGTTGGACCCAAAATCATGTGACCTTGACCTATATTTCGCGGTCCAGTGACCAGGTTAAGTTTTTTTGCTTAAGTCCATTTCTCAATAACTAGAAGCTAGAAGTCAATGATATTTGGTATATAGCTTGGTCTTGGTTAGTACATGTCCATCTGCCATATGGCTTTTGACCTTGACCTCAATTTCACGGTCCAGTGACCAGGTTAAGTTTCTTTGCTTAAGTCTGTTTCTCAATAACTACAAGCCATAGGTCAATGATATTTGGTATATAGCTTGGTTTTGGTTAGTACATGTCAGTCTGCCATATGGCTTTTGACCTTGACCTCAATTTCATGGTCTAGTGAACAAAGTTGAGTGTTTCTGATTAGAATAGTTTCTTAATTACTGTAAGTGGAATGGTAATAATATTTGGCTTGTAGGTTGCTCTTGAGTAGTGCATGACTGTTTTAGCGACAAGCAGGGACGGGTGAGACATCTATTAGGGTCCACTCTTGTTACTCTAATAAATTACTGAGAAACTGATATCTGTAGGGGCAAAATGATTTAAAAACTACAAATTTATATTTTTCTTCCATTACCTTCAAATATCATAAAATTTCTGTTTGAATTCAGGTAATATTTTAGTAATTTCACCATAAACATGATAAATATCAAAATGACAGGGTAACAATTCCTTGAAGATAAAGTCAAAAAAATGGACAGCATTAGAATATTTAAATAAACCAAAGACATTGATGCTATAAATATTTTTCATTTTAGCTAACAATGCTGAAAATGTAATCAACTCAGCCATTAAGCAGTTTACAGACTCTACATGTATACAGTGGGTTCCCGAGGATCAGGCAGCTAACTTTGGCCTCAATCATAAAAATGTTATTTACTTCATTAATGATCGGTAGGTAATTTGTAGGTGTAAAAAGAGGAGCCTCCTTAGTTCTGACAAAACCTTTTAAAATAAAGATAGTGTTAAAGTAAAATATTTTTTTTATTTTTTCACCAACTATATAAAAATGTTTTTACTTTTTGTAGTGAATGCCCTCTGTCTCATGATGAGACTAGGAACTTTCTCTGACAAAGTATAATTGGAATACTGTGGAAATACATTTATTCATGGACATCAATTTTTGAAGTTTTTTGTAAATATCACTATTTCCTTGGTACATAAATTCATGGTTTGAAATTCTATGCATCAATACTCTAGGGAAAACTGCATGATGCGGTATACTTTTAGCAGCTTGAGAAACAAAATTAATTTTTTTTGTAAATGGACTAATGTATTTGTGCTGATAGTACTTAAATTGTCAAAAGTTAAACATGCAAATTAAAAGTGATGTTTATATAAAGGTTGTATTTTATTACAGGGGTTGCTGGTCATATGTAGGAAATGTGGACCATCTTGTTGACAACAATAATATTCAAGAAGTCAGTCTCCAGGAACCTGGTTGTGTTACGGTATGCTTATATGTCACACCAACTTATTAATAACAGGCTTAATAGGAGTTTAAATGAGGGGTCTAAATATCGAACTCTTGAATTTTTGGTTTTTCTCTTTACTTTTAGAAAACCCTGTTTAAGAGGCTTCCAATTCATGAGCTACATTTTAACAATGTTTTGAGTTGTTGTCCAATTTAGACCCATCTTCCTTCCTCTGCATGTTTTTTTTTCTGAGAATATAGCAGTATACTTAAACAGGTTAATTCTATGACCTTATTTGTATAACTCATTGAAATCTCTTCCACCTCTGAACTGGTTCTCATCAATAAGCATTTAGCCAACTCTTCCACCACTGAATTCATACTCATCAATAAGCATTTAGCCAACTCTTCCATCACTGAACTCGTACTCATCAATAAGCATTTAGCCAACTCTCCACCACTGAACTCATACTCATCAATAAGCATTTAGCCAACTTTTTCCACCACTTAACTCGTACTCATCTATAAGTATTTATCCAACTCTTCCACCACTGAACTCATACTCATCAATAAGCATTTAGCCAACTTTTTCCACCACTGAACTCGTACTCATCAATAAGCATTTAGCCAACTTTTCCCCCACTGAACTCATACTCATCAATAAGCATATAGCCAACTCTTCCACCACTGAACTCATACTCACCAATAAGCATTTAGCCAACTCTTCCCCCACTGAACTCACACTCATCAATAAGCATTTAGCCAACTCCAGTACACAACAGAAACTGTCATTGCTACAAATTATTTTTATTTGCTTAGACTTTCAAGAACTATGATAAAATTGAAGATAGGAAGGAAAAAAATTTTGAGGGGAAAGCTTTGAAAAATAACAGGATAGAATTGGCTTTATTGGTATTAGAGAGTCAAATGGAATTATATAGTTAGAGTTGATGTCCATAATATTTCAATCTTATTCATGTGTACATGTACATTTATATATACAACATGAAATAAAAGGACTAAATAATTGTAACACGACTCTTGATGAATTTGTTGAAATGAAACATTTCTTCCTTTCTGTATAGAGAGTTACTGCTGTTCATGAAATGTTGCATGCGATGGGAGGTCACCATGAACAGTCCAGAACTGACAGAGATAATTATGTCAATGTTGCCTCTGAGAATATAAGAGGTGGTAGTACTAATATCAATATGAGAAAGCTTAGTACCCAAGACACTAATCCATACGATGCAGAATCTTCCATGCAGTATGCACTATATGTAAGTTTTACTTAGTCAGAGAAGTTTTTGGCAAGAGGGTTGTTTAAGATGGCAATAGAATTTTTTAAAAAGCATTTTTTCTATAAGATTATTATTCCCTAAATCGTGATTTACAGTGTGATATTGCTCATTTTAGATTGAAGTATGCAAATTTCATATTTCATGGGAAAAAGGGGACAAACCAGAAGTATTAATTTTTCTCATACAACAATAATAACCATCACTGAAAAGTCATCAAATACCTCATGTCAAAATTATATTCAAATTGCACCAAAGCAGCACACAATATAGGTTTAACTGAGTTGTTATTACTCCCCTTTTGGTCGTTGTCTCTTTGACACATTCCCCGTTTCCCTTCTTTTTTCTATTAACTGATGTTTGTATTCACATTATACTGAAGAAGTAAAGAGCAATTTAAGTCGGAATACCTTTCACTCATTTTAGAAATTATGAGTCTTTTTTTCTCATTTCACTTGGCTCAGATAGAGGAAAGATGAAACTTCTTATGCTCTTGAAAGATATCCTGAATTTTAGAATGATTTCATGCAAGAACCTATTGATTTAAGATTATATTGTTTATTTTTTGCAGTCTTTTTCATCAAATGGATTAAGAACAATCCTGTTTAAAGATCAGCGATTAGAATTTTTAGCAGATGAAGCTGATGGTTTAGAATTTTACGACATCCAGGACGTCACTGATGCATATAAATGTGCAGGTATAGATATATGTTAAATGTTATATTTTAATAATTACTCTCTGCCTATATTTGAAAAGCTTTTGATAAAATTGATTAGCAACTTTATATTTAGGACACTTCATAAATCCATGCAATGGAAAAAGCAGTACTGTATATATAGGAAACTTCATAAATCCATTCAATGAAAATGTGAACAATAAATTGATAAAACTTAGCTTATATGACTGTATTTTAAATTGCAGATCACTGTAGCAATCCTCCTTCCTGTCAAAATGGTGGATTTGTAAATTTCCGATGTGTTTGTGTTTGTCCTGATGGACTTAGTGGACCAACTTGTACAGATACAGTATCTACCAGTGGTATGGCATTCTTGTTTAATTGTACAGATCTTTTGTTACATTTGTGCAGTATATATGTGACTCACTGAAATTATTTAGCAAAACTCATTATAGCTAAGTTGTATATAATGGAGCAAGGTATTTGAGTCATTGCAGTAATGTAATATCCTGTACTTAAAATAGTTTTCAAATTTAAAGGTTGAGCATATAAACCTGACCCATTTTAAGAAAAAAAAACTTTTTGTGTTAAATTTTTTTTATTTGACTTAATAATGAAGATTGTCATATTAACATATTATATCAATCAGTCTGAGCCAAAAACTCATTTATTCATCTGCCCAGAGGAATAGTAAAGTCCCATGAATTACTAACCAGAACTTGTTTTTACTAGCCTGTAACCATGTAAACAGAAGATTCTATGTTTAAAAGGTAAAATCTTAACAAACTCACTGAGCTACTGACTTGTGACTTTTACTAAGGCAAGACTGATTTAATACTAGTAGAAGGCAATTGGCTAGATTTAAATCTAGTTCCAGGCATAGGTCTAGTGGAGAACGGCACAAACTGTTGATTGCAAACAAAAATTAGACATTTGTAAAATAATCAGAAGGAACAAATATGATACAGCTGACTATGGACCTGCATGTGTACATTTATATATTTTTAGGAGCATGTGGTGGTGTCATAACATTGGGAGTTGGCGAAACAAAATACATTGAGTCACCAAACTATCCAGCCAATTATCCCACAGGACTAGAGTGCACTTGGTTAATAAAGGTAAATCTTATTTACTTATCAACTTTGATGAAGCTGGTAATTTTTGTTACTTAAATTCTTCATACTCTTCATCTCAGTTGATTTTTGGGTTTCACAATTAGGTAAACTGAGTTATTATATGAATGGTTTGAATCATCTTTTTTTAAAACTTTAATACCAAAAATAGTTCTTTATTATGCTAAGTATCATTAGTCAAGTTGACCCCATCCACAATTATTGGTGATTTCTATGCAAAATAGATACATGTAACATTTGTAACAGAACTGGTTCAAGTGTAGGTTTGCTAAATTCAATTTGTTTGGTTTTCTTTGTGTTTTTTCCCTATAACTTCATTATCAGATTATCTATTTATAGACATTTTTTAGTCATATGATTTTTTGTCATTTACAATCATAATTATTTACTTTATTTTATCAGGGTACAACTAACAATTTTGTGAGAGCTACAGTAGAGTACATGGACATTGCTGCAGGGCCAGCCTGTTATCATTGGCTAGAATACAGATATAACTTGTTAGGACAAACTGGACCTAAGTAAGTTTTTGTAGTTCTGTAAAAGAAACTCATTCTTGTGAGATTTAGAATTGAGTTTTATTAAGCATTAGGAGCTAGTGAAACCTTTTCAAGTCACATACAGATCAATCTTTATAGAAAAGCATGACTTCATTCAATGATACCAATATCTTTAAGTAGAGAAACTTTTTAAAAATAACTTCATTTTATCATTAATTCTACTGGTAATTGACAAGTGTTGTGGAGCTAAATTTTCTGTTATACAACTTTAAGTTTGTAAACTTATAAGAAATAATTATGAGATAAATGTTTTAAAGGCTTTCCTCCCTCCCTCTAAGAAAAAGAAAAGAAAAAAAAAGTCGCAATGTTCTTGTCTGAATCGATAAACCCACTATGATCTACAGGGCAACAGACAGCCCAATAGATTTAATGAGTGAATCAAGTTCAATTTTGAACCTTCAAATGCATGTCAGGAATCAAATCTGGAATATGTAAATGTTAAAATAATAAAGCATGAAGAGACAAATCTTCAATATTTGATTTATTTTTACAGACGATGTGGGACAAATTTTAATGCTGGTGAAGAATACTGGGATAGTACTAGCGAAGAGATTGGCAATGCTATGATGATAAAATTTAACAGTAATATGAACTCAAACAAGGCAGCAACCAAAGGCTTTAGACTGAAAGTACAATCTGTTGGAACAGGTATGAAGTATGAAATGCATGTAAAACATTTAATTCCTTGTTCTTGTAAGAATTTTTCTTGTGGATAGTGCTTTGCAATTTGATCAAATGTCTGAAATCATTTTAAACTTTGGAAAATATTTTTGATGTTCCTCCCACATGTGATGATTGTGGTTCTGTAAATCTTTTTGTTTTCCATAGATTCATTTTCATTAGCCCTATTTCATACTGTCTCTGTAACCACATTTTCATCTCTAATTTTTTCAAAGATATTTTCTTAATAAGGTAATTGTGCCATGTGAAACAAAATGAAAATTCTCTTTAATCACATATATATTGAGAAATTTTCTTTGTATTTTTTTTTTCTGAAAGATAAGTTATGTAACATAAATCTTGTATTAAAATTTTTTTTTTCAGGATGTGTAAATAACCCCTGTCGTTATGGAAGTTGTTACAGTCCAGAGGGAACCAGCTCCTATACATGTACATGTAATACAGGAGTCTCTGGAACTAATTGTGACATAATAAGTGGTAAGTTCTTTTTACAAAGGAAAAGAGTAATCAGGAAATGTTTAATATTGCCTTTAACCTACATAAATTACAAAACACAAAGTTTCAACAAAAAACAGAAAATGTTGTCATTATTTTCCATTGTTTTAAAGTATTACGACAGTTTTTTCTCACCTTGATTTAGACAGACACTGAAAGGGATAGTATATTTAATATAACTTGTTGAAGATATTCCTTACATAATCGGAAGAAAGAAAATGCTTTGAATTTCATGTTAATTCAAGCCAGCTGCAATTTATAGCTTTGATTTTGTCTCCTTGATAGAAAAAGAGACAGGATTATCTCCCTTGAAATGTATTTTTGTGCTAGACCACTAATTATGTAATGATATTTTATTTGTAGCTTCATCAACCATCGACTGTACATTTGAATATGGAGAGAAATGTTTCTTAGAAAATGAGAAGATCGGTGACCAGTATAACTGGGATTATGGAAGTGTGAGTCATACATGTATTAAGACTACTTAAGGTCTGGTCTTTTTAGGTTGATTTAATTCTTCTATTTTTATTCCCCAGATCAAGTATCTGGGTTATGCTGTTTTTGTCCTGCCTGTTTGTCTGTCTGTTGGTCTGTGAGTTTTGTGTGTAAAGAAAGATAACTAACCAAAGTATTTAAAATTCATATAACTTAATAGAATAGTTTCTAGGGACATATGCTGTGTTTCGCAAACACATCTTGCTTTTATTTTATGGAAGAAAATGTGTGAACATTTGGTATGTTTAAACTTAGACGGCTAATGCTTCAAGTTAAAACAAATGAAATATATGTAAGTGCATTGCTCTCTCAACCATAAGTAATGGCTTATACTATATTATTCTGGCTAACTGAATTATAATGCTAAATTACAGAATGTTTTGTTTTTCGTCAACAGTCAACTTATGCTGAAAGTATTCAAATAAGAGGGTAACTGTTGAAAAGTGAAACTAAAGCAAGGTACATTTTAAAGAATTTGAACTTATCATGAATAAATTGATTGAAAAAAAATAATTTAAGCAATTTTATTTTAGACTGGAACCCCATCTGGTAACACAGGTCCAAACATTGCTCATGGTGGTTTCTTATATATGTATGCTGAGGCCTCTTCAAGATCTTATGGGGATAAAGCAGTTCTGGCCAGCAGTTCTACACAGTTTGCCCGTAAGTATGAAAATAATAGTACTGTTGCTGACTCTCTATTTAAAAGTGTCTTAATATGCTGTAAATGTACTTCTAACCAACTTATTTTCCTGATATTTTATTTCACATTTTGTTCTCACTACTGAATTTAGCAATGACTATTTTTTGCAATTTTTCTAAGTTGTTTGATGCATTTTTTTAGGGTTAAAAATATTCACAACCATTTATTTTCGTGATATTTTCACTCTCCCTAAGATTTAGAAAATTTGTTGGTTAACAGTATTCATTTTCACATTGTATTACTGGTAATGTCACATTTGACCCTAAAGCACCATTGAAAATTCAAAAATTTCATAAAATTTAATGTGTTAATCTTTTAAATGTATGATTATTTCTTATTTCAGGAGGTGCTCGCTGTTTGACCTTTTATTACCATATGCATGGATCAAATATGGGTACCTTGAATGTGTACACAGAAGGCTCTGATGCTGCCAAGTCTGTTTTGTTTACTATGAGTGGTAACCAAGGAAATCAATGGGTGAAAGTTCAAAGAGATATTCCAGCAATGAATAATTTAAAGGTATGTTACCATGGTAACCATAAATGATTATAGTAAATATCATTTTTGTATATTATCATTCCCTCCATTTGTATTTAACACCACTTAAGTATATTTGAGGTAAAAATATGAAATTGATACAGTCCAACTTTGGTGGCTAGAACACCTAATGGATCTATGAAAACAGTTCCAGACAAAGGGATGTTCCATATATGGAGGGTAAACTTTACCACAAAAAGGGTTCAAGGCATCCATGGTGCTCCAGATATTGCAATTAGAACCATCAAAAGTTCTACTGTACGTAAGGAAAAAATCTGAGAAAGGAAAATATTTGAAATCAAAAACTTAAAACCATGGCAATTTAAATGTAAAACAAATTGAGATGACATGACAAATACAAAAAAACAAAGAGGAATGACACAGCATGGAATGCCTACAACTGAAGATAAGGTCAGGTTCTCTAGATTGCTTGGGATCTGTTCCAAGAGTGGTACCTATCACTCTTACAATGAAAAATTAAATATTATGAAGCAAATATGTAATGGAAAATTTGATACACATTATTTTAGGCAATCTTATATGTTAGCACAATACTTATACAGTGTGGTCTCCATTTTCAGATATCATTTGAAAGTGTACGTGGTTCTGGTTGGGCTGGAGATGCAGCCATAGATGATGTTGTACTGACCCCAGGGACATGTGGTATGTAAATGTTGAATAGAAAATAAGTCTCATTTAACATTTGTTAAATATTTTATGAAAGGATATGGAGTAAATGAACATGAGATCATAACACATATATTAACTTAAACTGCAACAATTCCAATGAGCTGCATGTTAAGTCAGTATTAAATTCTTGTGATAAGCAGGTTCCATAGTATGCATAATACACAAGATGAACCCATATAATCCTATACAGTATGGGACGACAAAAATATGTCGGATTACACAGGATGTTAGAATATACTAAGGTTAAAAAACAATAAAAAGTTGTTTTTTGAACCTAAAAATTATATCAGATTTGACAGAATATCGGAATACTCATGTGTCGGAGTAGACAGATTCTTCTATATCTTTCAAACTTACCAGTATTCATATTGACAGAACCATTAAATCTTTTTTTTTTATTTTTAGCAGGTGCCTTACCACTAATAACAAAAGGTTAACAACAACAGATTTAATTTTATGCTGTTTTGTCTTTCAGCTAATCCTGTAACAATGCAGCCTGGAACAACAACAACAACAGCACAACCAAAAACAACAACAACTCAGCCAGCAGCAACAACAACAACAGCACAAACAACAACAACAACCCAATCAGCAACAACAACCGGTGTTAATACAGGTGAGTGTGTGCACAAAAGAACTTGAATCATTTGGCCATTTTCCTGTTGTCAAGAGAACCTATGATTTTTTTGCCTTTTGTTGTTATTCATTATTATTTGACCTGATGATCAGAGTGTGTCTGTGGTGCTGTCAAAATTAGCAACAAATCTAAAGTCAAGACAGATAAAAGAATTATAAATGATTGCTCCTAAAAATGAAAAAAAAAAGGATCTTCAAAATAAGCAGTGACAATTAACCAAATATTATTCATAGAGGCTTTACACTAATCCACATATTCAGTTAATTTATTTAAACATATATCAAGTTTTTTTTCACATAATCTTATACAAATCTTCAGTGACTAACTTTTTGTTTTGAAGGCTGAAACAAAAGATAATGCATGCCTCCGAGTGCATAAAGCCAACTGCAACGCTGTTCATATCAACAGTAGATATTATCCATTCTGGCACACTATTGAGGCATACCTGTTAACCCTCCCACATTGTGAGGGAGACTCCAACTAACTCATCAAATCTCCCACTTGAGAAGGTTCTCCCTTGTGGGAGACCAAAATATCCCACAAAGAGAAAAAGTCTCCCACAATCTCCCACATTTGCAAAATAATGCAATATTTTAATAAAAACATTGTTAATTCCATATAAATATGTATACTGCTTTTTATATACTGAAAACAATTATTATTAACAGGATATGACAATAGAAGCCACCCAAATCTGTTAATTATGTTGTTTTAGTTAATTAGTCTTCTATTGGAATTAGCTAATTACTAATTTCATTTTAAATGTATCCTTTTATCACAAGGAAAATTACAAATAATGCCTTTGAGTTAGTCACGCAAAATCTCCCACAAACAAAAACTGTTATGAGGGAGATCTCCCACATAGTCATTCTTATAGGTTAACACCTATGATTGAGGGCGGGGCAAGACCATTTGACATTTTTAACTTCAGGAAATCTGGATGCCCTTTTTTGAAGGCCGGGAATTCAGGATGAAAATGTCATCAAGACACGGGAAAGGGGTGTTTTTAGATCCGGGAAATCGGGATTTTACGGTAAAATTTAACAGGATTGGCAAAAATTGGTTTCTTATATACAATTATCCGGGATAGGGACTTTTCCTAAAAAATGTCCAGGATTTTGTGATTTGCTCATTTTAATGACGGGAAATTGGGATGAGACCCCCTTTCGCCCCCTCTCACTATTACTAGCAGTGAACTTTTGCTATTAATGTCATACTGATTTTGATTAATATTATAATGTGAAAATTTGAGTACTGAAAGTAACGTTTTAAAAAAAAAAAGGCTGAAATTTTGAAAACTTATTATAATGCAATTAAAAATGTATATTAATTTATAATGATTTCAGGAAGTGCTCAATACTGTACATTTGAACCAGGAACCAGTTGTTTTATGACTAATTCTACCAATGATAACTTTAACTGGAGAACACAACGTGTAAGTTGATTTTGAATAAGCACCAAAGTGAAATAAGTGAAAACTATTTTAAATTAAATCAACAAATTTAACAATGATAGTATGGGTTGGTATTGCAACAATTTTAAAGTATCAGATTTTTTTTCCCTAAATTTTTGCTATTGCTATAAAACAAAAACTATTTATTAGATTTTGAGGAAGTTTCATGATGCATATTCATATAACATTGACTACCATATAGCGGGTAAATTTATCTGTAACCAGGAAAAATTCATTTTATCTAGTAATAATATCATATTAAACTAATACAAGAGGTGATGGGGCATATGTAGTGTTTAACAAACACATCTTGTTTGTAATATTGATGATAGTTCAATGTTGGTCTTTAAATACAACAAAAATTTACTCACTTGCTTATAATCAGTTTTTATTTCATATTTATGTAGGGAACTACCGCATCCTCTAACACTGGACCCCCTGGAGCTTATGAAGGAATCAACTACCACTATGTAGAGGTATCTAGTCCTACTAGAAATGGCTACAAAGCAACATTGGTTTCTAAATCAGCCCTGACTGGTAAGTTACTAGCTAGTAAAGGAAACACTAGAGTTAAGGGTTATGAAGCTTAGAAGTGTACTGGGCTTACCCTTAGAAATTCCTTGCATGCAATTGTCAAAATCTGATTTTCTTTTACTTTTTACATTTCTGTGTTTTACCATTAAAATTCTTTTTTTCAGTCAATAATTACAAATTATTTCTTTAATGCAATAATTTCTTACATTATGTAGGTATGAAGGATGAAATTGGGATATAAGAAAGAAAAAACAAAAATGGAGATACATTTTTTGCTCTATTTTTATGAATATTTTTTCAATCATTATCAAAAATTAATATCAATGGACAAGAGGACATTTTTGGAGAATGGAGTCGATAATTTGTTCACAGTCCACTTTAACTTGATATATATCAGCCCCCTTAAATTTTAGTTTCCAGTTGTAAATTTTGGTGGCTAAGCTAACACAAATTGAGTTTTTTTTCCAATTGACTTTTGGTAGACAATCTCAAATTTAAGTAGGTTTTAGTCACCATTTAGAAAAAAAGCTAAATTGACGGCTGTATATGCCACAGATTTTTTTTTTGGAGCAGCCCATTGTGACTAAAGCAACAATATATGTGTCCTAAGAAAATACAATTGAAATATGGGTTTTTTTTTTAATAAGTTAATCTTATTTTAATCTTTAGTAACTGTAATTCTGATAATTTATTTGCAGGAGATTACTGTTTGATTTTTGCCTATCACATGTACGGTAGTCGAGCCATGGGAGATTTAGTCATACAAACTGGAGTAACCTCACCTCAAACTGAAGTATTTAGGGCATCTGGTAACCATGGTGATCAATGGCATCAAGCCACTGTTGACATTTCTGGAGTACAAAATGAGTTGGTAAGTGTAATTCCAAGAAAAAAATGGTCGGGATAAAATGTCAGCATTTACATATTTTCGTTGGACTTTGTCATTTTTGGTTTCTAACTCTTTATGCCTATTTCTGCAACCCCTCCTAAAGGACTTTGTATTTTTGCTACCAAATTAAGAGGAATGCTTTGGCATTTATTGTAGATGTACACCATATATTTAATTATTTTTTCCTCCTTTTTCATGCTTTTATTAGACTTTGTCATACAAACACAGGAATTCTTCAATATACATAGTGCAGACAACACAAGTGTTCCGTGTAACACCTATGCATTTTTTTATATTAACATTTTTTTAAATGATTTTTTGGGGAATATCAAGGATTTCAGAATATTTCTTAATTTCCTTTTTCAGCTTTTTATAACAGGAAATAGGAAGTCAACATGGACGGGAGATATAGCTATTGATGATCTGCAGCTGGTCAGCAGTAATTGTAGTAAGTGTCTCAAATCAGCATAGAATTATAATTTTTTATTATAATTTTGTAAAGGCCTTTCACTGTAATAAAATGTGTTTATTTGTCATTCAGCCACATCAGTGAAAAGTAAAAAAAAAGAAATTAATTTTCTTAAAATCATCTGGAAAATTTTTATATCCACATAGACTTGTTATCCTGAAAGGCATTATTTTTAAGACTTCAATCACATGTTTATTGTAACATATGCTGTATAAATCATGTTTTTATACACTATAGGCAATGTAAATACAGCTTGCTTAGGAAAGCCATGTGAAAATGGTGGAACATGCTCAGACGATGGTAATGGATGGTTTATTTGTGCTTGTTTGACTGGATTTACTGGCGACAACTGTGAATTAAAAGGTAAAATAATTATGTGTCCTGTTTTGAAACAAATGAATACCTTTAAATACAAACTCTGACATATATTTTTACAAGAAAACTTGGCAAACCAAACAGTAACATCACAATCACAAGACTTCATTATTTGCAATTTTATTTGTAAATATTTGTTGC
>MJUU01009122.1:298811-311677 GCA_002080025.1 Modiolus philippinarum
ATTGTTAACAAGTGGGCTATTTCTAATCTTCCCTGTAAATAGATAATCAAAACTGTGTCTGGACAATTTTAGAAATTTGCCTGATGCCAACCATGATAATGTATATCTTTTATTATTACAGATGTATCAGGACTTACTGAAATGACATGTGGATTTGAGAGTACTGAAGTTGACTGTGTGTTTGAGAATGATCCATCTACAGATTATGATTGGAGAAAGGGAAAAGTAAGGGGACTTTTTTAAGTCTTGGTTTTTACAGTGAGAACAGTTTTAACCAAAACTCTACTGGGACTTATAGGTTTCATTTAAGAACAGTGTTTATTGAAAACATATTTCTTTGCTATATGCCTGGTTGACAAAAGATCACAAAAATTAGTACCCATGAAAACATGCAGAAGGCGTTAATATTTATTAGTTGTTCCTAAAAACTGCAAAAATTAATACCTGCAACTATATCCCAGGTCAAGAAACAGTGAAAATTAGCAACTGCAAGATGAATATGTTTACAGTAGTTAAGACAGGATTTTAGTAAATACATGTATATACCTGTTGTACTTTCAAAACACCAGTTCCCACAGATATTATTATTGTATTCCTTAATAAGGCAATAAGCATTTTTTTCCTGTAACTCTTATTTTTACTTGTATTAGGGTCTAATTCTATTAGACTTTTTAAATTTTGTTACTGCAGATTAGACTAAATTCTTGGTATTATACATGTATGGATTTTGAATGAAATCCTTGAAAAGTCTTCCTTAATGAAACAACAATTCACTTTGTAACAGTTGTACAAGGCCAGCCATAACAAAATAGCTATTCTTCAATCCTTTAGATTTTAATGATATGGAAATATGTTTTCCACAAAAAAGTTGCTTTTTATTATGCATACTGTCACAAACATCTTCAAGGAGCTAGATTTCAAGCAAATTGGACTAAAAATAGGTCATCTTTTATACACATCAACACTTGTTTAATAAAAAAATCTGTTTAAAAATTTGTATTATAATTATAGAATGGTACTCCAAGCTCAGGTACTGGACCAGCGAAGGCTTTCGAAGGAGATACATATGTTTTCATGGAAGCTTCCTCTCCAATGAAATATGCAGAAAGGGCCATTGCATCCACAATCAATGCTAAACTTATAAGTAAGTTCAATAATTAATGGACAATTCCTATACCCAGTCTGATGTTTTATCTATAGCTGATATATAATTTCAATTATAAGGATTAAAATTAAATAGAAGTTAAATAAATATACTTTGTACTTGAGACCAAATTCTGTTAATATCCCATATTACAAAGTTGTTTTTAATGTTGTTAATCTGAAAGTCACTAGATGTATTCCTGAAAGAATCATCATGTATGCACTATTTATTTGGCATGTGCCAGTTATATGTTTTTTGACTTACATGAACCTCTATAGTCTGTTTTTACCATAATACTATAGGATTAAACGCTGTGTTTTAGGAAATTATGTATTTATTAACTCCACTAGCTCACTCACAAACTGAATAAAGTCCAAAGGACTTTATTAAAGTTTGTCAGTGAGCTGCTAGAGTTTCTGCATACATATTTTCCTGAAAACCAGTGTTTAATTCTTATAATTCCAAATAAGTTCAAAAAATGTGTTTGATCAGAGTAAATAATGTCTTTATTTTCTGCACTATATTTTTGTGGAGTAGATTAATGGGCAAACCAAAATATCAAAAATATATATTTCTTTGTCATTTTTGACGTTGACCAACGAAATTGAATGTTACAGTTACATTTGCAATTATTTCCTTTTAGGTTCCCGTAGCTACTGTATACAGTTTTACTATCACATGATGGGTGAACCTGGTTTCCTTAGTGTTGGTGTAGCAGAGAGGTATGACCCAAATTCAGAAATATGGTCGGTATATGGTGACCAAGAAGACGTATGGCATTTCCAACAAGTAGAAATACCAGCCACTTATGTTGATCCGATTGTAAGTTCATTTGTTTAAAATAACTATATTGCTTTGTTCAAAAATGTACTTTCCATCAGATTATTATTGTGCATGGTTACTGATATACAGTAATAATTAATTTACAATTTATCTTGATATAAAAGAGCAGTACCAGTTTTTGGGGTATTTTGACAAATAGCATATTTTATCTTTTATTATTAGTTAATATATTGATGTGTTAGATTTAACTTTAATCAACATCTTGAATATGTTATCATGAGTTGTGAGTGGTTAGTATCTGTTGTTGTTCCATGATGTCAAACTTTCTGTTTGACATGACTTTGGAAATTTGGTACCAGTAGGGTACGATTGATATAACAGTGTGTGAAACTTCATGCTTATATGATTTTTGTCATGGTATAAAATATCTGAAAAGACTATGCAAGAATAATTAACTTGTGTCCAATCTGTTTTGTGGGTAAAACAAAATTTATTAATTATTTACAAACCATTGCTACAGGTATAATTTTTCACATGTAATTACTTTTACAGATATACGTGACAGCTACCAGAGGACAGTCCTGGAAAGGAGACATAGCTATTGATTCTGTCACCCTCAAAACAGATGCCTGTAAGAACATTTTTATGTTATCTAAATTTGAAGGTTTTTGTTAGAATATAATTTTTATTTAAAGTTAATGTTGTTTGATCCTTATTTTCCCATGATTAATAAAGAACTATTTATTAGAAACTAAAAATCTTTTCTTAAATCAAATGATGCAGGAGGGTATATATTGTAGTTCCCAATTAAATTGTCATGATCTAAATGTCCGAATACACTTTTGATGACATGCATGTATCTCTTTTTCAGGTCCAGCACAAAATCCATGTTTGAATAATCCATGTCAGAATGGTGGAACATGTCAAGTTGATACAAACAATGGATTTACCTGTGATTGTGTAACTGGCTTTATTGGTGCTACATGTGATAGCTTTGGTATGTGAAAATTTGGGATCATTTCAATTGAAAACATAATATAGCACTCGGGGAAAGATTGAGAACATGCCAAAATAATAAAACTTGTAAAGAAGATAGTTAAAACATGGGCAATATGTCAAAGGTTATGAAAAGATAACAGCATTGATTGAGCATGTTAATTAAAAATCTTGTGCACAACATGTAGATTGAAGCAGAAATTCTGATTTTGCTAATTTACTGTTCTATTGTTTTTGGTAAAGTTCATTTCAGCCTTTCTTTGTCATTCATTCTCATGCTTATTAAATTAAAAAGTTCTTAGTTCAAAATTTGAAGATATTAAAAATTATTATCAAGAAATATGAAAGCTTACACATACTTTCTTGTTTTTCTTTCAGATTTTGCAACTGCCAATAAGATTATATGTGATTTTGAAAATGGAGAGAACTGTCCATTTAAGGATTCAACAAAAGATAATTTTGACTGGAGAAGCAAATCTGTGAGTATATTTTACTCAATATTTACAAACTCTATTTGTCTCTTTTACTAATTTTTTTTCTTGCATGTAAAAAATTTATATTTCCTTACCTTTGATTTTTAAAGTTGTGTGTTTTTCCCATTCCTGACAAATTTTGAAAACAATCGGTGCCTAAGTTTCTAAATTTGAAAAATGATACAACACTCGATATCTAAATATATAAATAAAAATTTATTGAATTTTGTAATATCAAGAGAATCTCTTTGAAGTTCTTCAACTTTATATATTGTATTCAGTATTGGATGGAATGATGTAGAAAATAAAACACCTTTTGATTAAGTTATATGAAATACAATGTTCCTGATGCCATATGTTAAAATATATTGAAAAAATGAAAGTAGCTGTTTAAAAAATCCTATTTATTTATTTCAGGGAAAGACGCCAAGTGGAGGAACTGGACCTAACATGGCTTACAGTGGATCATATTATAAATATATAGAAGTTTCTTATCCAGTGAAAAGTAACGACAAGGCTATATTGACAACTGAAGGATCTAGGTTACAATCAGGTTAGTTTGCTAGAACATTGTTATATATTAATCTTGGATATCTAGCTTAAGTCATGTATGGTGGGTTTCATGCTAGTTTTTATCATATTTTGTCCTAAATACTGCACAAATGACAGATTTTCCCTTTTCAGCTTATGAGGCATCAAAAATACAGAAAAAAATATGTTCTCCCTTTTTGTACAAAACCACCTTTTTCAACAGAAAAACTCAAAAATCACTATTATCCATTTGTCACACATGAACATTTAGCATGAATTTTTTTCTATGCACCTTGGAAACATACGCAAATGACTAAATATGATATCAACTTTTTTTTATTACAGGGGAATCATATTGTCTACAGTTCGCATATCATATGGCCGGAAAACCAGGGTTCCTGACAATAAGTGTTCACGATGCAGGACAGACCAATTATAATACAGTCTTCGAAAAATCTGGTCACCAAGGAGATAATTGGAATACAGAAAGTGTTTATATTCCAGCATCCATTAATCCAGTTGTAAGTTTCTAATATTTTACAAAATATGACAAAATGCATGAGTTTAGGAATGAAATAATCAGAATAAAGCCATGAATTGTCTTTATGATCAAATAATAAAACACTCCCTGCTAGGCCTTCTGATTAAAGTTATTAAAATCTGAAAATGAGGCAAAGTAGTTGATCAAACAAATTACAAACATGAAAATTGTATTCAGTCAATAACACTCAGGTATTAATTAGCAAGATGATTGATTAATGTTAATTATGTCAGGATAATTAACTAAAACTATGTTTGAGAAGATTCTTTCACAGTGATTTATCTCCACTTTTGTTTCAAAGTACGATTCTTTGAACTCTGTATATAGAGATGGTGTGGTATATGAATATCAATTGCACAAAATATATTCATGAATTTGTCTTTTTTTGTAGATAAATATTAAGGGATCTAAAGGCTCTTCGTTTCAAGGTGACATAGCTATTGATGACCTTGTACTTCAAGTTGGTTCATGTGGTAAGTTTATTTATGATTATTTGTGTTATCAGCTGTGAAATGTAACTTTGTGGGTTAGAAGAAGATATATGAAGGAATTAGATAATGGATATTTACAGGTCCTCTGGAAATCAAATAGCTAAGGGTGTTGAAGAAAAGTCAAATCAGTTTTGAACAGAAATCACATGTAATGTTAGAATTTTCTTCCCCTAAATTGGAAAAAAATATCTTTTATATTTGGATTTAATTTAATAATCATTTCTATTAAAAAGGGCAACTAAAATTAATCATTTTTGAGAAACCAGTCTTATTCCGACATGTTAATTTATGTATCAACTTCCCTCAAGAGGATAACTTCATTCTTTTAGTTATATAAGGTAGAATTACTATATACATTGTACTAATATAATGTCTTTATTATTTCAGGTGGAACTACCAAATGAAGACCATATGGAGACATCTATAAACCAATTCAAATTGTGCCAATATGAATAAGACTTTTTTTAGAGTTATCTATATTATACATGTGTATTTATAGTTTTTAAAAAAATATTCTTTTACAATAAATTAACTATCACTTCCTATTTTATTGTTCATGTATTTTCAGACAATGGCAGTCATGTGTCATTGTTGTGAATTTGTTTTTATACTCCTGCTCTGAAGGATAAGGGGATATACTGTTTAACTTTTGTCCATTGTTCCATCCGACTTTCAGTCCGTCCATCCATCACGATTTTTGTCAAGCTTTTCTTTGCAATGTCACATGCTTTGGATTGTCATGCCATATTTGGGATCCATTTTCAGACATGTCAGGTTACTTCTTCCCGTTTACCAAGCTTAGTCAATTTATGACACTTTTTACGTTGAAGAGCAACTTTTGTCAAGCTTTTCTCCCCAGTAGTAGATAATACAACCTTTAAATTTTGTCACAAGCTTTTTATAGTCCTGCAGTATTACAGGATACATTTTCAGACATCTGGAATTCTGCATTCTGTTTATTTTTTGAGGATTTATCATTGTGTCCATACTTGTATTGTGTCAATACCTGTAATATGTCCACACTCACTTAAACTTTCACTTACCATATTGATTCAGGGTTTAATGAGCGGAAGTATTCTGGCTGCAATATGGCTACAGCTCTTGTTTATTATGCTTTGTTTTAATCTTGATGTCCAGACCAAATTAGTTTTCCGTCAAGAACCAATTTGAGTTGCTTTTATATTGTGTGTCCATACTTTTACTTTTTTGTTGAGTTCCCTCTTTATTTGGCAACTTTCAACTTACACCAGGTCTGTCTGTCCATAAACAATTGTACAAATGCTTGGCCAATTGTAATCAAACTTGGCCTGGATCATCAGGAGGATATGCAGTTTTAAAATTTTGTTTAATAAGCTTGAAGACCAAACAACATGGGCGCTGTTACTTAAAATAGAATATGGGTGTAAATTACTGTTTTTGAAGATCACTTAAAATCATTAAAGATTTCAAAAATTTGACATGGAGGTTAAAGTGATCAAAATGACAAGATCTATCCCGACCTGCAATTTTGAAGAAAATCAGAACACCTGTCTTTGAGTTATTGCCCTTTTCCACAAATTTTTCAAAATTTTTGAATGTTGAAGACTAAGTACCGGTAGTTATAACAAAAATGTTAAAGTATGCCAAGATCTACCAATGCTCTTATTTTGAAGAATATCTTATGAACAATATGGGAGTAACTTCCTTTTTTTTTGTTGAATTTTCTCCATTTTTTAATGTTTTGAGTTATTTTACAAATGAAACTATTTACTATCATTGAAGTTAAGTTTGAATTGCAAAAGTGTTCAGCTTATCAAGAACTACAATTTCTACCTATGTCTGCAAGGTTTGTATTTCTTCTAATATGGCTGCCACTGGAGAGCATAGTTTAACATAAGACCCTATGAAAATGTTGTAAATTGATGCATCTACTTCTTGAAAATTGTTTCATACATCAGGTTGATATTAACTAGGCATTGTAACATGCTGGTCATCAAACAAATGTATGATTTTAGTACCCATCAAAGATCCAAGTTGGAGGCAACGCGCAGATCTCAGTTTAACATTGGACCCTAATTTTGTGTTTAATGTTCGTTTATAAATTTCTGGTGCTGTTTTTATGTACTCTATTGGCTTGGAATACTGTCTTCTCTGGTTTAAGCATTTAGGGAGTTTGTTTAGGCATTTTTAAATAACTACACACATTGAGTCTACTGGGAATGTCTTCCACTCAATGAAAAAGACCAATTTTAGGACCAGCAATGTTTTCAACAACCCCATAAAACGGAAAAGCTTTCCAAGTGTTCGTGGAACAACGGCAGTAGAATACCTAAGGAACAAAGGAGTGAATTTACAAAAATCGAAGTCCAAATACATGGCCAAATCGAGAACACAGAAAACAATGACGTTAGACACAAAACAATGACGTTAGACAGAAATAAAAATCACAACATTGAAAACAAAGGCACAAAATCAGAAATCCAAAATGTTGGAAATAAAGTTTGGTTGGGCTGTTGGGTAAAATCAAACGACCTTGTTATTAGTAATTCAGACAGTGAAACAGCTTTTTCAATAGTTAAAAGGATCAACAAGCATTTTAAGTTAGAATTAGAAATTGACACATTATGCCCAGTTTTGGTCCAAGTAAAAATCTTCATCAGCAAAGTGAAACAGAGCCTAAGGTATTCTATTGACACGAAATTCAATGATCATGTCTGTTCTTTTTAAGTAGGTAGTAAGTGAGAATTGAAGTGTGTAAATTATTGCTTGATAAGTAAATAGTTGGGCTGAAAAAAGTTTGTTGTGCGTTTATAATAGAATAATTGGGATGAAAAGTTTGTCAACCTTTCTGACCATGCACATTTTTACCATCCAATGCGGGTCATGACCAGATTTTGGGGCATTGGGGGTTGACAGCTATGGACCCTATGAGAAAATGCTGTAAATTGCTAATTCAGGAAAACCATTTCATATATCAAATTGATATTAACTAGGCATGGTAACAGGATGTAATCTACCAATTTTTACATATTTGTTCCTGTCACAAATACAAAATGGCTGTCAGCAGGGAACATAATTTAGCATAAGGCCCCGTGGAAAAATGTTGTAAATTGTTACTTCTTGAAAACCGTTTCATCAAGTTGATTAGAACTAGGTATTAATAGTAACATGATTGTCATTAAACAAATGTATGATTTTAGTAGCCATTATAGGTCCAAGATGGCTGCAACTGCTGGTGGGAAAATGATGTAAATCGCAATTCCCGGAAACATTTTTTTTTCAAGTTGATATTTACTAGGCATGGTAACTTGGTGGTCATGATCTACAAAATTTTGTATATTGGTACCAATCAAATCCAAAATGGTCGCCTCTTTGGAGTAGTTTAACATAGAACCCTGTGGGAAAATGTTGTAAATTGTTTATTCTTGAAAACCACTTCATACATCAAAATAGAATGATAGTTATATACCAGCCAATTGACAGACACCTCAAATCAATCATTAAACCCTGAGGGAAAATCTTATTTGATCAGCAGCCATCAGATTCGCGATACAGGATCAAATGTGAGCCTTTGGTTAATATTATACCAGGCTTATCTGTGCCCAATCTAAGATGTCCATCATTTGGGAACAAAGTTTAACACGGGATTCTTTTGGATAAACACTTCAAAGTTCCGTAAAAGGTCAATTACAGCTGCACTTAGTCACAACGGTCCTATGGAGGTATGCCCCCTCCCAAAATGGTGTCTCTCGTTCAACACTCACCCAAGATGATTGCCAATGGAGACAGTGTGACTTTTAACTTCGAGGATTATTAAAACTTTGTTAAAAATTAGATCTTAGGTCCTGTAACATTGTGATTTATTGGACTGTGTCAGCCATGGTCTAAGTGAGCTATATTGATGAGCTGTGGAGAGCATATTTTAAGCTTTAATGGCTTAATTAATGGTATAAGTTTGCCATCACTTGACTTTTCATTGATAAATCCTATCTTGTCCAAATGGAATTAAACTTGGTCACAATCAGAGTCCTTGAGTAGTCCGATCTAAGAGTTGTAAGGCAAGCCTGTACCACAAGATGTCAACAAACGGAAACTTAATTTAACTTGGAGAATACAAAAATGTAATAGGAAAACATTTAAAGAACTAACTGACATATTGGAACCAAAGACATAACTGTCCTTAATTTGCCACCATAGAAAAATGAACATGGTACGTCCTCATCTCATCCCACATGCCCACCATCGGAGAATATTATTAACATGGATCCTATTTGAAAGGGTTCAAAGATCCCCTTAAGCCACAACGCGTTGGTAACCAAACTTGGTCACAATAGTCCTTAGGTAGTCCCTTCTTAAAAATTGTATCGCAAGTCAGTACCTTCTGAAAGATTGCTGCCAACAGAAACATAGTTTAACATTAGACCCCGCTATGGGAAAGCAGCCAAAATATTCTCTGAATCAACAAAGCCAATTGAAGTTAAACTGGGTGGTTTCCTTTAAAAATATGTCCCGCAAGTCCGCATCATATCCAAGATGGCCACCATCGGGGAACTTAAAATTAACATTTGACCCTATGGGAAAACACATTCAGAAATCTCTGAAACTATTTGACCAACTAAACTTAGTGGCAATAGTTATTGGCTGGTCCCCTTTAATAAGGATGTTTTTCAGGTTTGCACTTTATTTAAGGTTACCGTAAGTGGAACATTACTTAACATTGGACCAAATAGGATAAAATACGTATCTTCTCATAATAACTTGGATAACTGAACCACACATGATCATTATGGTTCTTGGATTGTTGTGTTTAAAATATGTCACATAGTTTATCCAAGATAGGAACAGGAAATAATGTAATATTGAACTTTATGCGAACATTTAAATTAAAACCACCTGAAACCATTTCCCCAGTTGAACCAACTTGATCTCATCAGTTCTAAGATGATTAACATGTCGACACATTACTAAGTATGTAAGATGACTTCCACTGGGGAGCATGGTTTAATGCTGGAACATGAGAAGACATGTTTACAGATCACATTCATATCTGAAACTACAACATTTTATTTCAAGTTTAACAAAAGACAAAATAATCAGCAAATTAAGCACGATCTCTTTTAATATGAAAGTAATTGTAAAATGGATTGGCCTTGAAGCAAGATGAGCAATATAGGTTGTTGTGAGCTTCTTGTTACTTCTTCGAAACTGTCTAAACAATGAACACAGTACAAAGCAAGGGAGCTCTTAACGATTTAAAACCTGTAGAAAATATTTTATTCAAGGTCATGACATATTTCTGGGATCATTAACATGCTTATACATTGTTGCCACTTATTCATGGTGTAAAAATTTAGTCTTGGAATATTTTCGGAGACAGGCACTTTGAGATAGTTTACCGTGTTTGTAGTATCGGTTGACTTGTTAGCTCACCTGACCAAAGGATTTCCTTCACTGGGCATCTGTAATCTATCGGTATGCTTTTCACATATTGGTAATTTCCTCTTATACCACTAAAGAAACGTTACCAAACTTGACAGGGATAGTTTACATAAAAGGCCCTTCACAAAAAAATTATAATTGCTTTGATCGTTGAGAAGACCAAGGGAGCTGACATGATGTCTGTTAAACAAGCTCTTACATGTTTATCTTATGCATGATTCAAGTTTTTTTTATACGGACATTCTGATGCTATGCGTTTTTTGCTAGGATGTCCACTTTACACATAGACCAAGGTAATAAAATAATTCACTGATTCAGAAATATTTCTCTAAATATTTCTTTGAATAAGATGTTTACATATATTGTTTGCTTAATCTGTTTCGTTTTTTTCAATATCAGTTCGACGATCATCAACACAGGCATTTAATATCAGTACGATGGTCATCAACATAGGCATTTCAATACAAGTACGACGGTCATTAACAACAAACACCACAATTATTAACCCCAACTGACGACCCTTACCCATCAGTATGACGATCATCAACCCTTAAACAGTCTGAAATTCGGTGGCCTTTCGACTATTAATCAAATCTGGTATCCGACTATTAATCAAATCTCTGAAGAGATTCGAGCGTATATAGGAATGGTAGTTCTTTATTAGCTAAACATTTTTGCAATTCAAGCTTGGCCTCTAACTCGGGTAGTATTTGAAATCAAAACATATAGGAATCGTAAAATTGTAACAAAAAAGGCAATAGCTGTGCTGAACATTTTTGTATTTATCTCTTATAGTGTATCATATTAGGCAAAAGTAGCAGAAAATCGAAAATTTTATAAAAATGACGGGTTATCGGATTTTCTTCAAAATTGCAGCGTTTGTAGATCTCAACATGATAATCACTTTGTCAGATTTTGTGAATGTTCCGTCAGAGAAATCCGGTTATTAGAATGGTGAAAATGGCGGGCGGTGGTCATGCGGCGGTTTCGGGAGGGCGGCTGTCAAATAGGTGCATCATTTGTCCGAAGCAAATCTCCTAGAAGATTTATATTTTGTAGATTATCTTGTCATGTATCAAAGGTGTACATATTACTTTTATTTTTATTTTTGATGATTTATGCCAAAATTACCACTTGTTGAACTTTGTCATTTTGACGTCAAAATCTGCCTATAGGGTACCCCATTTGTCCGGAGCAAATCTCCATAGTTTTTTTTAGATAGAAGGTTTATATTTTGCAGATCATATGTACATATAATAAAGGTGTGCGTGTAATTTTGATTATTCTTAAGTCATTTTTACGTCAAATATCTGCCAACAGGGTACCCCATTTGTCTGGAGCAAATCTCCTACTTTTTTCTAGATAGAAAGTTTTTAATGTGCAGATAATTTGTACATATATTAGAGGTTTGATTTTGATTTTTGATGATTTATATCAATAATACCAGTTGCTGAACTTAGTCATTTTTGTAAAATTTTGTCAAATTTCTCTCTACAGGTACCCAAATTCCACACAGTTTCCAAAATAGAAGTTTTATATATTGCAGATCATGTATTCATATGTCAGAGCTATGCATGTTACTTTGATTTTGATTTTTGATTATTTATGCCAAAATTCCAGTTGTAGCATTTATTTATTTATTATGTCAAGTATCTGCCAAAAGGGCACCCCATTTGTCTGGAGCAGCATGTAGCCTGAAAAAGTTTTTATATAAACTTTCAAAGGAAGGCTTAAGACTGTAGGTTAAAAAAAGTACATTTCGGATATTCAGTTTTTACCTCCGGGCAAGATACTGTCCGTGGAAAAAGAAATTCGGTTTGCTGTCACATTGACAGCTTTCCTCTTGTTAAAGTGAAATTCGTTTTGGAACGACATCACATTACTAGTGCAAATTGAAAAAATATGTAAAAACAAAATAGCACAATTATCAAATATGCCAAGTAGCCTAAAAATACACAAAGTATAGTGATATAATTCCAAGGATAACCCATGAAAGTGTGCAAACTTATTTCCAAAGTGACGTGACTCGCAAACAACTAATTACAAAGGGCATTTCTCCTCCTCGATTTTATGGAAATGATGTTAAAAAATGTCAAAAACTGATAAATAATCCAGAAAAACTGGGACGTAACTTACATTTTTTACGAAATAGTGGACATCGACGAGATATTCTGAACAAATCCGTTAAATTGGCTTTTGATTCCGGTGACCTGAAGACTTTTCATATATACTGGCCTCTCACTGATACTGCCGATGTCAACTGAAATACATGACGACTCTTTACCAAACCCTTCGGGGAGTTTCGAGTTTGATTTTTCTTCAGTGTTTTACCAGCAGACTAGATTCCTTGAGTTAGCCGACAGTTTAGCGGCGAGCACTCTTTGACCCATCTTTCTAAATTACGTTTTGTCGTATGCTTTTCTTTTTCAAGATAGTGGTCATTGAGTATGTAGTCTACCTGTATTGGGGGGCAAGGGGGGGGGGGGGGG
>MJUU01009123.1:8883-26493 GCA_002080025.1 Modiolus philippinarum
TGCAGGAGCCACTGCCAGGCAAAAGTACAGTGCCGAGTCACTGTTGTTCCAAGCATGCAGTGCAGGAGCCACTGCCAGGCAAAAGTACAGTGCCGAGTCACTGTTGTTCCAAGCATGCAGTGCAGGAGCCACTGCCAGGCAAAAGTACAGTGCCGAGTCACTGTTGTTCCAAGCATACAGTTCGGAGTCGATATGTCACAACAGTTTTATAAAGGAGCCGTTTTCGGATATGTACAGTGCCGAGTCACTGTGTCCCAGATGACAATGCAGGAGCCACTGTGTAAATGACAATATACAAGTTGCATGATTGGACACTCTGCAAATTTATTCTTTGTTAATATGTGTAAGTATCTATAAGGTCAAAATATGATGTTCAATTTATGTTGATACAATGTTCTTATTTGCATGTCTTGTTTCAATATGTGTTAATTATCAAGTAAAAAAAGAGTCTTGTTTCAATGTATGAAATTCTATGCATATTAATTAACAAATGCTGATTTGTGTTGTTTTACAATTTGTTCAAGTCTCAAACTTGACAGTAGATGTCTCTTTTTAGTCCTTCTATTTGTTGTGTTGTTAATAATATTTTATGTCCAATACATTATATGTTGGTCTGTTGCAAAAGTGTGCAAACAAAGGCTTTTTTTTTATTTTTGTCATTCTAAGTCAGTTTTCTCAAATTATCATATTCTATATACTTGTAGTATTATAAGTATAAACAATAATTTTAATGTACATAAAATTGTTTTATGTCTCACTTTATCTTTATTAGAAATGAAAAGTAAAGTTTTTCCTCACTATTTTATTAATATCTCCTTTTTGTAAATATTTTTTCTATTATTGATGTAGGCAAGATTTCAGGAGAAATCTTTAGGGGGAGAAAGAGGAATATATCACCAGTGAAAAATGGGTTCATTTTTCAATGGCAATATTTATATATATATATATATCTTGAATATTATTAACATTATAATTCAGAAATTTACTTAAACATTTTTATGTTTTGTGGGAAATTATTTGTAGATTTCAAAATGCTTTTAAGGGATTATGTTTCCAGCTAAAATGGTGTTAAGTGTCTAATTATTCTGTAAACACCCAAACAGGGAATTTTTAATAAGGATGATTGTCTATCAGATTATCTGGAATTATCACTTAGGCTTAAAAATGTAAGCAGTTGTCAAGTTAGATAATCCTGTGTGTCTAACAAGTTTGTTTGTATGTAATTTTGGTGTCCAAGATTAATGACAGTTATGATTTTAGTTCCGCCCATATTTGTGAAATAAGAGTTTTTATTGGGTAATTGTAAAAGATCTCCAAGGAGAAGTTTTGTAAAATTTATCATGTTTTGGGGCAGTTAGATTTTGGGATTCGATCGAACAAGTACTGAAATTTTTAGTATCATTAATATATTAGTTTTTAAATGACAATTTTAAGTTTATCTACTTATTCATAACAACTGTGATATTCAAGAAAATGGTTACTTAGGAAGAACTTGTTATATTGTAATATATGTATATAGTGCTAGATTCATGACAATATAATATAATATGTGTGGAAATTCTATCTTGTGTTTGATTATGGACAAACCAGTACCAGGCTCTACAATCCGACAATCCCATGTGAGCTAATAAACATTCCCCAAACAATCACCTGGTGAAATGCTATTGCTATTCCCCGAAACATCCGAGCAAATCACCAGGGTGATATAATATGTATTGCTGAAATCAACAATATAAAAAAATCAGAGTACACAAATATATTTTTTTTATCCAAGAATTTATTTTTACTGGACATTGCAAACACTTTTAGTGATATTCAATACTTCTTTACATTAAAATAATTACCTCCATTAGTTTTATTACCTCCCTTTTTTTTTATTTTTGACTTTTCCTTATATCTTATTTTTAAGTTATTGACACCCAAACAAAGTATGTTGCTGAACATAATTAGAACTGTGAAATGAATTTACATGTTCTAGCAATATAAAAACTACTTTTGTATGAACACTAAAACTTTTTTTAGCTATTTTTGTTATCAAATAATACCGAACATGTGATTTTAGGCTTTATTGAAATGTTTAATTTCTGTAACATTTTTAGAAGTTGTGACCTTGACCTTTGTTGCACAAACTTCAAACTCGATAGGGTTCCTCCTCTAATCATGACTCATGTCTATGCCAAGTTTCATTTGGATGTGTAATTTGGTTCTGGAGATATTGTGTGGAAACGGATAAGTCAAATTTTTGTTCTATTTTTAGAAGTTGTGACCTTGACCATTGTCGCACAAATCTCAAAATCAATAGGGTTCTTCCTCTAATCATAACTCATTTTTGTGCAAAGTTTCATTTGGATATGACATGTGGTTCTCAAGATATGCGGAAACCAAAGTTGACGCCTGGATGCCCGGACGCCTAGACAGCCGGATGCCCGGACGCCCAGACACCATTCATCAAATTATAAGCCGAGTTTGACTTCGTCGCAACTCGGCTAAAAACTTTAACCTTGCCTCTAGAAGGTAGGCTTTTAGTGGTAGGGTGTTTTTATTTGGTATGTAACTTCCTTATGACGAGTTCTTTCTGATGGCAACATATTGGTAGACATTTTGACCTTGACCTTGCCCTGAGGGCTATTTTTTATAAACTTTAACCTTGCTTCTAGAATTAAGTTGTTTAATGGTAGGGTGTTCATATTTGGTATGTACCGGTAACTTCCTTATGTTAAGAGCTTTCTGATGGTACCATATTTGTACCATACCAGTTAAGTTTATGTTTGTTGACGATCCCGCATACATGGATCAAAGGAAAAAAGACATGGATGTAGCGTTGCTCAGCAATTAGCAATGAATTCCACTCAAACCGGTGCTAAGGGCCGTCTTGAACTTACTATGAGGTATGAGTAATGCTCATTGTTGAAGGTCTCGTGGTGACTTCAAGATGAAGAACAACAATAAAAGCGTTGTTCCAATGCTTGGTTTTATCATGTATTTGTAGAGATTTTGTCTCATTTGCATTTACTCCATACCCCTTCGTTCTTAATTGTAGACATTTTGACCCTGACCTTGCCTTGAGGGCTATTTTTTTTAAACTTTAACCTAGCCTCTAGAATTAAGTTGTTCAGTGGTAGGGTGTTCATATTTGGTATGCGACTTTCTTGTGATGACAGCTTCCTGACGGTACCATATTTGTAGACATTTTAACCTTGACCTTGCCCTGAGGGCATTTTTTTAAAAACTTTAATCTTGCTTCTAGAATTAAGTTGTTTAGTGGTAGGGTGTTTATATTTGGTATGTGACTTTCCTGTGATGAGAGTTTTCTGATGGTACCTTTCAAATTTATTGTGCATTGAGGTCACTCTAATTCCCAGCGAGCTATGTTGTCTTCTGACAACTCTTGTTAGCTCACCTCACGTGAGGGGGGCTTTTGTGATAACCCTAGTGTCCGCGTCGGCGTCCGGTCCAGTTAGGAAGAATGGTTCAAGTCCATTGCTGCTTAGACTGACAAGTCCCACATCAACCATATTGGTATGTATGATGCATTTTGGGATGACAACAACAATGAATGCTTCAGATGCTGTCTGTGACCTATATTTTACCATGAGTGACTTGGTTAGGTAGAATGGTGAAAGTCCATTCCCAATTACTGACATGTTCCACATCAACCATATTGGTATGTATGATACATTTTGGATTGACAACAACAATGCATACTGCTGATGCTGTCTGTGACCTACGCATTTTACGCATGCCCCACTTGGTTAGAAAAATGGTTCAAGTCCATTCCTGCTTACCGACAAGTCCCACATAAACCACATGGGTATGTATGATGCATTTTGGGATGACAACAACAATGAATGCTTCGGATGCTGTCTCTGACCTACATTTTATGCATGAGTGACCTGGTTAGGCAGAATGGTTAAAGTCCTTTCTGCTTACTGACAAGTCACACATCAACCATATTGGTATGTATGATGAATTTTGGGATGACAGCAACAATGTATGCTTCAGATGCTGTCTGTGACTTATATTTTAAGCATGAGCGACTTGGTTATATAGAATAGTTTAAGTCCATTCCTGATTACTGACAAGTCCCACAGCAACCATATTGGTATGTATTTTGGGATGACAAGAATGCAAGCTTTGAATGCTGAATGTGACCTACATTTCACATATGAGCGACTTGGTTTGGAAAGAATGGTTTAACATCAACTATATCGGTATGCATGATGAATTTTGGGATGACAGTTGCGGTAAATGCTTTGAATGCAGTATGTGAACTGCATATTATGCATGAATGAATCTGTTAAAAAGAATTAAGAAAACCCATTTCTGTTTACTGACATGTTTAACATGCTACAATGCTGCGTAACGAGGTGAGCTTAGCAGGCTGTGGCTGCTTTCTATGTTTTAGATATCTGTTCTGATCTGTATACTTCTAGAGATATTCATTTTTAATTAATAAACAACAGTAAACAAAAACAATTTAGAGAAGATTTATAAAGTTTCATTAAAGATTTAAATACTAGTAGCAGGTAATAACAAAATTAGCAACCTACAATTTTATAAATTTGTGAGTTTAGGCAATGATAGAACTTCTTGTAAAAGGGCATGCATAAATTGGACTGAATTTGATGAAAAATAGACATTGAATTTGGTCTTGTCCGCTGGAATGTCAGCCCCAGTGTCCAAATTCTTTCAATCAAGGGAGGTTTTCTGGACCATTAACCTATAATCATTACAACTGCTAATAATATATGAAAATACATGCACGGTTTTCTCACCGTTCATTGAAGATCTTATGGTGGCTTTGAGTTGTTATTACTCCCCTTTGGGCCGTTGTCTCTTTGACACATTCCCCGTTTCCCTTCTTTTTTCTACTAATATTTCTAAAGCTTTGCCTGAATACCAACTGGAACATTGTGGCTTACAAACATTTTTTATCAGTAAACAAAGAGCTACAGATAAAAACTCTATGTGCATTCATTATACAAAAAGCCAGAACAAAATATTGAGTGCATGTACAGCACCAAGTGGCTAAAGAGGAGAAATACAAGACATTAATGTGTTCACCATACTAAAAGAAGTTTTAAAAAAACAAACCCCTGACTGTACTCAGGTATAAGATCATTATTGTAATCACATCTTTGCTTTCTTTTTCTAACTATTATTCTTGCCATCTACATATACATATGTATAATGCCCATATCGCCAAATTTTGCTTGCCATGTTTTCTTACAATCAACTTGATGAGTGTCCTGTGGTTGTTTATATGCTGTATTGTCTTTTGTTAGGCAACAGATGACAGTGTTTGCCAGACTTTCTTTGTCGATATTCTATGCTAGTTGAGACATGGATATAGTATTGTTTGAGATTCCTCTCAAGTCTGTGCTATGGGCAGTGTTGAACTGGAGTTTTTGCTCATTGGTCAAGGCCTCATGGAAACTTCAAGATAATGAACATCAACAAAACTGTTCTTCCATTTGCTGAACCCTTATTTATTTGTAAGGATTTTTCCCATGTACAATCTGCACTCAAAATTATTCCATGAGTGAAATTTTCCAGTGCATTTCTTGTTAAAATGGTCTATGTTTAAAAAAATCTTTAGAATTCATCCCTGGATTTAATCATTCCCCTGGTCCTGAATATATTCATTAAATATAGATAGCATACATGTAACCCATTTGAATACTTAAAGACATAACCATGTTACAGAAGCTATAACAAAAATTTGAAGGTATTTACAATCAAAGCAGTTGTGAAAGCAAAATCCCAGTTGCTTATTGTAACTCTTAAATTCACTAACAAGGTAGCTTAATTAAGACCATTCAGTTTTTAAACATTTTTATCTCGAAGCCATGAAATGGCTGGAGAGATATTGATATGGCAAGAAAAAATCACGTGCCCCGCATGAGGCTTCAAGCCTATTAACAGCTCTAAAAGATGATCTTCGTGCTTCCAATAAAATATAGTGCGAAAGTTCCTTTCAAAATCAGATACATTTAGTATTTAAGATATATTTCTTCATTTTCTTGAGTTGAATACAGTGTTGTTTAATTAAACTGAAAACAATATGCATGTTAATCGAATTACTCGTTTTTTTACTTGTTGCTTATAGAAAATGAATGGCTGTCTTTATATCTGATGGGAAAACACGCCCATTGACCTTTATAAGATGTTTTTATTGGTTTAAAATGAAATATACGATAAACACGTCAGATGTGTATTCACACAGCTGAAGCGATCTATATTTAAAGTTTACATAAGTACACGTGTCCAGAAGCGCGATTAATTTAGTATTATAACATTGAGTTTATTACATCACGTTTATAAATTTTCAAAGTCAGTAACGTATTTACTGTTTTGAGTATCAATTAGTGCTTAATAGATTCAGGGATTGGTGTTCTATAATTATGATTTAAATTATTTATTTAGGTCAAACATGTCCCCATTCATAGTTACAAAAAATCAATAACGAGTCGTTGTAGTGTGTATTCTTAAAATAGTGTAGTAAATGTTTCGTCGCATTCAAAATACAAACATCGCTATTTGTTCGTTCGAATTTTCGCACAAATTAATTATCAAGCGCCAGTTACAGCGATTTTAAAGACTGAAAACTTCTTAAAAGGCTCTCGCTTTGTGGTCGCCTTTTAAGAAGTTTTTACGCCTTTAAAATCGCAATAAGTGGCCAAATGCGCTTGATAATATATAATAGCAATAAAATCAACATGCGAAATCACACAATCCGATTATTTTCACGTATCACGGACTATAAATTAATACATGTAGACGTATGCAGTAGTTCTTTGGATGACTACGAAGTTTTGCCACATGTAGAATTTCAGGGCTTCGAGATTCAGCTCCAACGGAGCTTTGATTGAGTTTATGGTCTTCCAAACGTTTAGATTTTATCTGCACTGAAGGGACATAAGTTGTTGAAATGCGCATATGCAGAATTTAAATTCACAGTAACTCCAGTATTTAGTCACTGTACAGGCAGCTAGAAAGAACATAGAGATGAAATGCTGAGTGTATTCAACTACAAGCAGCTCTTAAGAAAAGCATGAAAGTATTCACCAAGAAAGCAGCAAAGGACAAAAAGCTGATTATTTGTCTGTAGCTAGAGACAAAATATTGTGTATTGACTATCCCAATAGTGAAGTACTACAAAGACTGATCAAAGCAGTATTAGATAAACATCTTCCTCAGAGCTTTACAATTTAGTGTTGTAGTTTTGGGGGCTTTAATTAAGGTCCTGTTCTGGGAACATTTTCTTGTTTAGGCAATTAAGCTATCTTATGTCAACAAAAAAATGTCCATCCATTTTATCCTGACTAAAGACAATAATTTCCCAAAATAGCAATTTGAAAAACTCAACATTTACTGTAGTTGATTACTTGTTAAATGGGGTTTGACATGGGGCTGTCTTTCTACACTCTCCAGTCCCCACTCTCTCCTTTCTTCCAGTATTCCTTTCGTTTTCTTTTCTCTCCTCTTCCTTTTTTGTCCCTTTTCTCCTTTCTCCTACCCCTTTCTCATTTCTTCGGCCCATTATCCTATCTCATGCCCCCCCATTCTCCTTTCCCCTGCCCCTTTTCTCCATTCTCAATACTTCCTGTCCACCCTCTGATATTTAACTGTTTTAGAAAATGGAAAACTGAAAGGAATATTGAGAAAAACACAATATGATTTTCAAGACTTTATAAATATATTCATACATTGTTGATAGATGTAAATTTCAAATAAAAAGTGACAATGCAAATAATGTGACAATTTTAACAAAGTGTCATTATGCAAAATAGCTTGCCATGGAAACAACAATGAATAATAAATAAAGTAAAATTTGATAAAAATAAAATGTGAAATACACAATTTATTGCATTTAATGCAAATATAAAAGAGGTACACAAAATATAAAACAACATTTAATGCATATCTTTCAACTGTCCATACAAGCATCACAATCATTTAATTACACAGCAGTAATCTCCCCTTGGTATCTTAGGGTAAACTTCATATAAAAATTTGCGACGTCTTAGGATTTCTAATTAAGTGAAAACCAGATTTATGGGGAAAAAAATTAATCATTACAAATTTATGCTAGATAAGTGGCAATGAATAATTGTAACAATGTCCATCATCTTTAACACTAAACAGTATCTAAATTTTCAAAATATGACTAGATGTTGCATTCCTCCATGTGCAAGTCTTTTTCTGTGGGGACATTTATAATGTCTGAAAAGGAACATACAGACGGACAAAGGTAAAACAACATGTGCCCAAACTTTTGTCATCGTGTAAAAAAGTAACTGGTGTACTTGTAACCTACAATATTGCAGCAGTCATCCCAGGATGACATTCTTAGACTGAAAACAGAGAGGGAAACATTGTTGATAATTTGATAGCGGTGTAAGTAGAATGATTTGATGAATGCACTGCTGTGAGAAAATTTTATATTTGATTGGATACTTTTATTTTCAAATGACCAATAGAATAAAAATTCTTCTCATGATAGTGCTGTCAATCAAGTATTCTACATATTTGGTCAATCAACTGACCATGTGTAAGGCATGTCTCTAGTTCTTTCTCCACAAGCAGTCTGTTTGATTGCTGGCTTAGGTGTGAAATTACTTCTCTTTACAAATAACTTTTGCCACTCACTTGACTGTTGCAATAATTTCCCAATTAAATATAAAGAAAAGACATAGATCAAAATGAAAAGAATTAAAACATTTATGACCATAAACTAAATATAGCTGCCTTCATCACAGAAGTAAATAACAAACCTGGATGTGTTCATTAAATTAAAAACAACCTACTTAAATCAATGTTAATTTTCCTTTCATAATCAACAATTCTATTAACCATAATAGAATTTCACATCTATTCTTTATTTGTATATTTTTTTCATCGTCAATCATTCACATGCTGCATTACATAAATAATATAGACCTGGAATCTTTATAAAAATACTGGCAAATCAATCTAATAACAATCAGGCAAAAAATAGAAATAACTTATATATATCAGTATATATATTACACAGCACAGAAGATTGTTATCCTGGCTCTAGTTCTTTAGATGTAAAAGAAGCAATGACGAAAAAGCCTGTCTCGGCGAGCACAATCCCTGTTATGAATTTGGTTTCCTGCGGAACTCTTTTATTTTGACTATGTCCCAGTTTCCTCATAATCTAAGAGTTTTTGACTAGGAGTTGAACACCAATTTTGATTGCCGTGTCCTGAGATGTCATACATGTACAATTTCTCAGGAGTGGGAGGGGTTATATTTATAATGTCTTCATCTCCATCTTTACGAGACTCAGCTTCATACCCGCTATCTCCATTTCCTTCCATTGTTAATTCTTTTTCCTGTTCTAATATTTGAAGTGGGTCGGCATCAGAGTCCCCTTCCTCTTGTTTCTGGAAAAGAAATCGGATTTTTTGTTGAAATATGAAATGCATAATGAGAATTTGAATATTTTTTCTTAATTGAAACGTTCTAAGATAATGAATTTTATTACCCTGTACTTTTTACCCATCTTGATCCTAGTATCCTCTTAAAAAGACACAAGTCTAATACTAAAGTTATAAATAACAGACAATAAAAACAAAATCAAGACCCGTAACATTCACAAAAAAGAATATCTTGAACTCATTAGCACATTATATTTTGGTATCCCTTCAATTTATTACATCTCAAAGTAGGTTGCAAGGACAGACTACATAAATAATACTGTCACGAAACTTGTTGATATATGGCATGAATAACACTATATCTACAACTAAAATAGCAGTTCAGAACATAGCAGTTAGAAATATTGCAAGGGAATCTTTGTCTGAAAATGATAGTGGATAGCAGATGGATTGCAATTTCAGTTGCAGTTTTACAGACTTAAAGACACTATAACTAATTTTCTGTAAAACTTCATCAAAATGGTAAAGCCTGTTCAAATACAAATGTATCAAATCCATCCCTCTTTTCTTCTAATTACAGATTATTGCACAAAACCATGTATGTCCCATAGGTCAGTATATTTTTTTCCGTTAAAGTAACTGACCTCGGACACAAAGCTCTCATTCACAATAGAACATGTCAGTGACCTGTGAATTACTTGTAGGAGTTAAATACCAATGTTTAAATTACATTTTTAGCTTATTAATAACACTATGTAAACTTTGCCTATGGACAAATTCATAAATCTTATACTATTATTAATGATATGCTACTAAATTAAGATCTGTCTGTGGTTTAAAATTTTCCAAGGTGAAGGTGACCAAAATAAGAACAAGAAAATAAGCACATTTACAGACGACAAAATACAGCTTGTTTTAAGATTGGTTTTTCTTTAAGCTGCCTACATGTAAAGGGACAAAATCAACCTTTCATAAAATACTTTATAATGAAAAATATAACAGAACAGTAGATTGATTGATAAATTGTTGTTTAAATTTCCATCCAACAATATTTCAACAATAAGTTACAGAGCATAAATACTGAAGATGGGACCCTATCCTTTATCAAACATGCATTAGTACATGTTCTTTATCTCTTTTTTAACATCACTTTGCTAAGAACAAAATAAGAGGCTCTCGAGATCCTGTATTCCTCACCTGGAGCATGGCTGAAATAGACAGTCCAAATGATATAAATGGTCTCATTCTATAGTATACTAATAGACCTCAATGTTATATGGCCCAATGTTAAACATGTTAAACTTTGTTCCCTGTTGCTTGCCATTTTGGATTTGATGCTGACTAATTGGACATTTTGTCCCAAGGTAGTTTCAAAACAAATGATCTTCATTGTATTTTTGCCTTAGGGTCCAATGTTAAACTTAGTTCAACACTGGCAGCCATTCCAGTTGAAGCACAGACTTGCTATATCCAATTTTTAAATGGAGTCCACCCAGATACTGTTGTGACCAAGTTTTGCTTTAATTTTGCCAAGCAGTTTCATAGTAGAAGATCTTTGATTGTGTTGTCCCATAAAGGATGAAATGTTATAGCCATCTTGGATGAGGTGCAGACTTGCTGGACACATGTTTTAAAGGGGACGACTCAAGAAATATTGTGACCAAGTTTGGTGTTAAATGGCTTTGGGGTTTCAGAGGAGAAGATCATTGAATGAAAAGCTTATAACGAACAGATGACAGACACCAAGTGATGGCTAATGCTACCCTGGCTAAAAAAAAAAACAAAATAAATTAGATGTGTTTGTGAAACACTACATATGCCCCCAGATTCTACAGCAAAATATATGAAAATACCCAATTTTACCCCTTTTTGACCCCTATGACCTTCACCTTTGACCTAACTTTTTTGTATATCTATGTTCCTCTTGACAAGACACTTGCCAAGTATTAAAAGTCTATCTTACATAGTTCAAAAGTTGTTTATTACCATAAAAACACCCAATTTAACCCCTTTATTCTGAATCAAATGAAGCCCTTTTAGGCCTCTTGTTTATTGAAATGGTTTTAATTGTTAAAAGTATCTGTTTAAACATGCTATAAGAAACTTACAGACAAATACTGCATCAAGATCCGACAAAAAATTGAAAAAATCATTTTTTTCCACTTGTCCCCCTTTTGGCCTCTTGTTTCTCAAAAACGGTAAATGCTACCTCAAATTGACATAACCCAGTTTTACAATTTTATTAGCAATAACATAAAAAAAATCCTGTCTCAATATGATTAATAAATAATAAGGATTCTACAGTCAAATATGTGAAAACAGCCAAATTCACCCCTTTTTAACCTCTGTGACCTTGACCTAATTTTTTTGCATATTTATGTTCCTCTTGACTAAACCTATACACTTGCCAAGTATAAAAAGTCTACCTTATAAAGTTCAAAAGTTATAGCCAAGGTTAAAGTTTTGGACGCGCAGACAAACAAGACAGACAGACAGACAGGACAAAAACAATATGCCCCCGATCCTCGATCTGGGGGCATAAAAAACAACAGAACATTAAGTTAACTAACTGATTTTGAAGAGTTAGTGTCAAAATTTCTGAAAGTTACAAACTTCTTACTAATTGTATCTACTTTGTGATCAAATACATTGCTTTTTATTGAAACTTGACAGGAAATATAGAACATTTCCTTTGATAGAAGTATGAGAAAGGAAGGGACCTTTCCTCATAATTAGCCAGCATCTGACTGAAATATGATCTTTTTGATTAATGAAACATGAAAAATCATTATTTCAATAATTATCAGTCTATTAATAACTTTATAAGGTAGGTAGGTGTTAGTATATATGAAGTGAAATAATATGGCAGATAATAAGTGTCATTGTTAGTAAAGAAAACCAAATATAAATTGTTGAATTCAGTATTTCATCCACTAGGGATACATTAGTAGTTGACATTTAAATGTGAAAATTCCAATATATTAGTTATTCTATTATTATTCTATAATAATAAGGTTTGATTGCCTGTTCTTATGTAGTTGTATTTTAATAGCTAATTATGTTGCATTGTGTTATTTTTAATATTTAATATTTTGTTTTATTGTAAATGTTGTACATATTTAGTCGGTTAAAGAGCTCATCAGAGCTCATGTTATTTGATTGTTAACTGTATATATGCACCGACTTTAAATAAATTTTACTTACTTTACTTACTAAATGACAGGTTGTTTTTTATTATTAGATTGGCAACAAAGTACATGTAAAGGAGCAGGACATACAAAGTTTCATAACTGGTTTGAAAATTTTACAATATACAATGTTAGGTTTTACTTTCCTTACAAAGCAACAGCTACACAAAAAAAACACTGTACTTCTATTGCATTTTCATTACATTTACTCCACTATCCTGTATAGAACAGTCATTAAATGACTCTGATTATAGATAAATAAGACAATAAAAAAAAGGGCAAATCCATAAGAGGATATCACCAGCACCCCATTTCTTAAAAATAAATGAAAAATCCAATTATCTCCCCTTCACGGTTTCAGACAATAGTTATATTCCTTCATGCAAATCTTCATATGGTGTCCTTCCTTTGTGAAAATGTTCACCAGATTCCTGTTTTCAGGAATTCAAATAGTAGTTGCACTTGTACTGATCTTTGCAAGAAGAATCTGAATGCAAAAATTGAATTATGTTTCCTTCATCTTTGTTTGGGCAATAATTATGTTCCTTTATGCACATCTGCATATAGTGTCCTTCCTTTGTGGAGAGCTTACTCAAAATCATTGAAGCAGTTTCTGATGAGTTGCACTTACAAAAGGTGTGGATGGACAAACAGACAGATGGATGGACATACAGACAAGCCCAATCAAGTGTAAGAAATCACCGTGTCTGTATAATTAAGCACAAAATCTAAATAGTAACAGGATGGTAGAAGTAGTAGATGGTACAAGAAAAGTACAATGTACTTATTGTATGTGATATGTATTGTTTTAGACATAGTTGTACACTCCTCTCACTTGTAATAAGAAAAGTATTTTACATATGAAAATGATGACGTATAGATTGTACATTGTACTATAATAAGATCTATTTATGAATCATAAACACACTTTTCCTTCATTAGTTAAGCTTAAAGCAAATATCGACCAAGCTTAGCATAAATCTTGCCAGTCAGAGACAAATGATAAATGTAGAGAAATTCTGGCAAAAATATCGTGGATTAATATTAAAATCAAATGACTTATGCCTCAGAATGAGCTTGTAACACACTGCAATTTAAGCAATCACAGCTAGATTCTATTATTTAAATTGACCTTTGTCAATTGTACAAATGTTTCAATTTAAGTTAAAGGAGAAAGGGTAAAAGTAAACTCCTACAATGGCCAAAAATAATAAAGCACAGGTCACAATCAGCAAGTGAACTGCACAGAAAACCAAAATAAAATACAAATTGGACAAATGTTAACAACAATAGGAACTCAGGATAGCCGGACTTGCTACTGGCACCAGCAAAAACTTGTGGTAGTGTTAAACTGGTGTATGGGTACCAAAACCTTCCCTTCCTCTATCCTGTTTCCTTTTATTACAATATACATACAAATAAAACCCATTTCATAACGACTACCAACTCCAAGACCACTTTCTTGAAAAAAAAAAAGACTGAGACAAAACATAATTTAGAAACATAAATCAATAAGTACTTGCTATCTGCCCGCTAGCCCAAAGTCTGAGTTCAAAAGATCCTTTCAAGGGATTGTACTCTTTTGTCTTGCTGCACATACATTCGCAGATCCAGGATTCCCTCAGTTGGAACCACAACTTCCTTTGTATGGAGGGGTATTTCCGCCACCAGAGAAATTCTATGCTGTAAATTTTATCTTCTCTTTTTATTGTGTTCACTTTCCTTATCCATAATTCTGCATTTTCTATATTTTATATTATAGATTCTAGGATATTAATTTATCATATTTTATATTCTTTCTTTAAATGTTCCTNTTTCATCCCGACTTCTCACTTGTAATAAGAAAAGTATTTTACATATGAAAATGATGACGTATAGATTGTACATTGTACTATAATAAGATCTATATGTGATTCATAAACACTCTTTTCCTTCATTAGTTTAAGTTTAAAGCAAATTTAGGCCAAGCTTAGCATTAATCTTGCCAGTCAGAGAGAAATTCTGGCAAAGATATCATGGATTAGTATCAAAATCAAATGACTTATGCCTCTGCATGAGCTTACAACACACTGCAATTTAAGCAATCACAGCTAGATTCTATTATTTACATTGACCTTTGTCAATTGTACAAATGTTTCAATTTAAGTAAAGGAGAAAGGGTAAAAGTAAACTCCTACAATGGCCAAAAATAATAAACCACAGGTCACAATCAGCAAGTGAACTGCACAGAAAACCAAAATAAAATACAAATTAGACAAATGTTAACAACAATAGGAACTCGGGATAGCTGGACTTGCTACTGGCACCAGCAAAAGCTAGTGGTAGTGTTAAACTGATTTATGGGTACCAAAACCTTCCCTTCCTCTATCCTGTTTCCTTTTATTACAATAAACATACAAATAAAACCCATTACATAACGACTACCAACTCCAAGACCACTTACTTGAAAAAAAAAGACTGAGACAAAACATAATTTAGAAACATAAATCAATAAGTACTTGCTATCTGCCCGCAAGCCCAAAGTCTGAGTTCAGAAGATCCTTTCAAGGGATTGTACTCTTTTGTCTTGCTGCACATACATTCACAGATCCAGGGTTCCTTCGGTTGGAACCACAACTTCCTTTGAAAAAGATTCTAAGGGCTGACCATTTAATTTGAAGGGGGAGGGGGGGTATGGTTTTTTTTCTGGACAGAAATTTTTTTTCGCACTGTGCGAAAAAATTGTTTATTTTTTTAACTAGTATAAACAAAATATTTTTTTTGAAAATAAGCATTATTTTTTTTCATCACTTTTAAAGCCAAATTTTCACATAATATCAGCTTCAGAAATTTTTTTCGAAAAAAACCATAGCACCCCCTCCCCCTTTCAGGTTATATGGTTAGTAGGTCCCCAATTTTGTGCAGAATTTACCAAATAGGAAAAAAAAAGAGAAGCAAAACAGGTTGGAACCCCCTTTTTATCTGGAACTTCACTGAAGCTTGAACTTTTTTCCTGCTATATATATTTTTGATGTGATCAGCAAGAAGTTTTATTGCTGTCACAATGACTTCCATTTATTCAAGCTTAGATATTTCATATTAAGACAATGAAAGAAAATATCATAGGCTTAGGTAAACATATGTTACAAAAGCAAACACAGAAAAGTCATTTGTTCAGAGAACAAATGTAGGTCTACCTGAAGAAAATTTTTAGCAAAGTCTCGTGATAAGTGTTTTGGCTTGATGAAACAAGAAAAATTTTTCTTCATTACATGTCATCAGCCATCTCTTACAGTTTAGGAGTTAAATCATTGAAAAAAAAAAATTAAATTGTTAACAAAGTTGTATTTTGCAAAAACTGAACATTTTCCCCATAACATGTCATTAGCCATCTCTTTCGGTTTACGGGTTAAATCATTTATCACGAAAAAAATCTATGGTTGCTAAGGATTTCATTGTGTTGCTAAGGACATTGACCTTTGATTTTAATGTGATATTGTAGGTAATATAAAGCCAAACATTTTCGCAATTCAAAGTTTTTTTCTATCTCTTACAGTTTTTGAGATATATGCAAGAAACCTCAATTTCGGACCCAGAAAACAGTTTTCGGACCCTAGGTCCTTAACAGTTGGTCCAATAATTTTGGACCCATTATATCAAATGTAGATCTTGATAAGATACACATTTTATTAATTACATGTTATCATCTATCTATTACTGTTTCCAAGATATACTATAAAAATATATGGTTGCTAAGGATTTCATTATGTTGCTAAGGAGGTGAAATTTTTTTCTTGGTGTCATTTTATAGATTATGTTAAACTGAACATTTTTGTTGTTTTAAGGTTTCTGTCTATCTCTTACCGTTTCTGAGATATAAGCAAAAAACCTCCATTTCGGACCCTGAAAAACAGTTTTCGGACCCAAGGTCCATAACGGTTGGTCCAAAAATTTTGGACTCAAATGTAATAAATGTAGATCTTGATAAGATACACATTTTCTCAATTACATGTTATCAGCTATCTATGATAGTTTTTGAGATAGACCAACTGAGAGGTCCAAGGCCAAAGGTCAAGGTCATGGGTGACCTTTGACCTTGACATATTTAAATGTACAATAGTACTTCTAAGTTGATTGGTGGTGGTCCAAGGTCTCTAAGACTTACGGTTTCCAAGAAAATTTTTTTTACAAAAAGTGAAAATCTTTAAGGGGAAATAACTCAATAAAATGTCACCTGCATCCTTTCGACCAAAATGTAACGAACTTGTGTCACGTAACACTGAACATTTTCCTCATTACATGTTATCAGCTATCTCTTACGGTTTCTGAGTTTGAGTGATCACAAGGTATTTAGTGAAAAGGGGAAGAACTCCGTAACGGAACAAAATTCCGAATGTGGCCCTCGACTGCGAAAAGTTTATGTCTGCCCGGTATTTTGTGCGAAAGCTCAATTCGACATGTCCCGTACAGTTTTGGGCCGAAGAGTTTAAAAGTTGGCGGAAAAAAAAAAAAAAATTAAAAGGACAATTGTTCAGAGAACAATTGCAAGGTCTTTCCCAGTCAATGTTATGCTTTTATGTCATGTTTTGTTATGTCACATGTTGAAAATCATCTTGATGAGAAGCACATTGTCTCCAATATATTAGAGTAGCCATTTCTAATTGTTTTAAAGATTTTACCATAAAAAAAACTAAAATTTGGCTATGACCTTGATCGATGACCTTGATACCATGATCACATGTTTGAGTTTGATTTTGTTGTCTATTTCAGTTCAAAATGTACTGTAAACAAAAGTTCTGATCTTTATTAGTCTTTTGCTCAACGGTTGCTAAGGACTTTTTCGAAAAATTAGCTTGTTGCTAAGGACAGGAAAGTCACTTCCGGTTGGCAATGTCATTCATTTCCTCTTTACAACATTACTTTTTGCCTATGGTTGCTAAGGACTTTTATGGCAAATAACGTTGTTGCTAAGGACCTTGACCTTTGACCTTGACCCCATTTTGTCGGCCATATTGAGCTGAACAATTTATCTTCTT
>MJUU01009123.1:27080-49393 GCA_002080025.1 Modiolus philippinarum
GTTTAGAAAAAAAGTCTGGAAAACCTATATTTTACCAAAATTTTCTAAGTAAAAGGCCCATAACTCTGTCCAAAATCAATGGACAAGAACCAAACTCCAACTTGATCTGTAACCCATAGTGGTAAACTCACACGGCAAATATGAGCTTCATATCTGAAACGGCCCATAACTTCATCAAAAATCAATGGACGCAACCCATACTCAAACTTGATCTGTAACCCATAGTAGTTGATTAACAATGCAAATATGAGCTTAATATCTGAAAAATTTTCTAAGTAAAAGGCCCATAACTCTGTCCAAAATCAATTGACCAGAACCAAACTCATAGTGGTAGACTCACACGGCAAATATGAGCTTCATATCTGAAACGGTTTAGAAAAATAGTTAGGAAAACCTATATTTTAACAAAAATTTTCTAAGTCAAAGGCTCATAACTCCGTCCAAAATCATTGGACCTGAACCAAACTCGAACTTGATCTGTAACCCATATGCAAATATGAGCTTAATATCTGAAACGGTTTAGAAAAATAGTCCGGAAAACCTATTTTTTACCAAAATTTTCGAAGTCAAAGGCCCATAACTCTGTCCAAAATCAATTGACCAGAACCAAACTCAAACTTGATCTGTAACTCATGCTGGTAGACTCACATAACAAATATTAGCTTCATATCTGGAACGGTTTAGAAAAAAGTCCAGAAAACCTATATTTTACAAAAATGATCTAAGTCAAAGGCCCATAACTCCGTCCAAAATCAATGGACCGGAACCAAACTTACACTTGATCTGTAACTCATAGTGGTACACTCGTATATCAAATATTAGCTTCATATTTGGAACGGTTTAGAAAAAAAGTCCGGAAAACCTACATTTTACCAAATTTGTCTAAGTTAAAGGGCCATAACTCCGTCCAAAATCAATGAACCCAAACCAAACTCGAACTTGATCTGTAACTCATGGTGGTAGACTTACATACCAAATATTAGATAAATATCTCTTATAGTATAGGAAAAAAGTCCGGAAAACTGAGTGTGACGGACGGACTGACGGAGTGCAAACCTAAAGTCCCCTTCGGCGAAGCCGGTAGGGGACGACTAAAAAAAAGAGAAGCAAAACAGGTTGGAACCCCCTTTTTATCTGGAACTTCACTGAAGCTTGAACTTTTTTCCTGCTATATATATTTTTGATGTGATCAGCAAGAAGTTTTATTGCTGTCACAATCACTTCCATTTATTCAAGCTTAGATATTTCATATTAAGACAATGAAAGAAAATATCATAGGCTTAGGTAAACATATGTTACAAAAGCAAACACAATTCATTTCGTAAGAAGCTCACCAAGAAAATTACTCATATAGATAAAGCCAAATACTACAAAATAATTTTACATTTTAAAGGGGAGTTTTCTACAAAATATTGTCAGCTATGGAATGACTCAAACAAGAGGCTCTCAAGAGCATGTATTGCTCATCTGGATAAAACTGACATAGATAGCAGTTTTAGAGATCTGAATGGCATTTCCAAGGGGTCTAATGTTAAGCGTCGATCCCTGCTGGTGGCCATGTTTGATTACATCATACAAAATCTGAAGGGGACAACCCAAGGAATATTGTGATCACATTTGGTTCAAATTGAATTGGACTAGTGGTTTCAGTGACCAAACTCTTTTATTGTGTTTCTAAAAGGTCCCATGTAAACTATCTGTCCCACTGAAAGCCCTTTTGGATGAGGTACATGACATTTTTTGGAAGGGACCATGTAAGGACCATTGTGAGTTAGTTTGGTTCTAACTGGAGAAGTAATTTCTGAAAAGAAAATCTTTGTATGTAATTTCTACATGTCCAATGTTAAAATATGTTCCCTGCTGACAGTCTGGCATCTTGGATTAGGCATGGACCTGCAGGATACCTTGGAAGGAATGATCTAAGGATCATTGTGACTAAGTTTGGTTTTAATTAAACTAGTAGTTTCTGAGAAGACGATTTTTGAAGGTCCAGTGTTAAACTATGTTCCTTGCAGGCTGCCATTTTGGATGAAATATTGACCCGCCAGATACCCTTTATTGAAAGGGACCAACTAAGGACCATTGTGACTATGTTTGATTCCAATTAGACAAGTAGTTTCTGAGAAGATATTTGAATGTTTTTTTCCATAAGGTTTAATTTTTAACTATGTTAAATGCTGGTGGATGTCTTGGATGGTGTGTGAACCTACCAGATTCAATTTATGAAGGGGACTATTAAAGGACAGTTGTTATCAAGTTTAATTTGAACTGGTCCAGTGGTTTCAGAGTAGAAAGTCTTTGAATGAAAGTTTACAAAGGATGCTGAATGATGGCAAAACCTGACCCTGGCTATATTTAGATGAACTAAAACATGTAGATTGGTAACAAGACCTGTTAATCTAACATAAGTATATTCAATTTGTGTCTATACAATTCAAAGGCTTGAATAAAATTTAAAAATTAAGACCTGTAGTTTTTTCAAAATAGTACAAGAACAATTTAAGAATGGGTAAGAATGCCAAAGAGTAATGCATGAATTGTTAGAAAAAATATAAGCAGTGTTTGAAAAACTTTAAACATTAAAACTGTAACAAAAATCAGGGTAGTAAAGGGCTATGTACCTTTCTTTTTTTAATATCTTGCTGTATTTAAGGAAAAATGCTAGTGTAAGTAATTCTCATTCCTAATGAAAAAGGAGGTATTGGTGACAAACTACCAATCTGTTCTGTTGGTTTCGTATTCAATATTTCAGTATTTCTAAGGAGTAACATTTGCCTAAACAATTGATAAATAGTGTCTCGAGACTCTTGACACATCAAAATGAACATCATTTTACTTTTCCTATTTATTTCTGTGCACAGTACCTACTGTGCCATCCTCTAAAACCTGAATTACATTTCTGTTTCCATCTTCTATTGCAAGAAAGCCTTATCTAGTATTGCCTTTACTATTATATACAGAATGATAAATTAAGAAGTCATGGACTAAGATAACTGGGACAACTAAAAGAGAATTTGTACTCAGAAATACAATATTTCTTCAGTGTGCAAAGGGTAAGCAAGGTATAAAGCACAGGCAAAACAAATCTACAATACAGACCTGCATGCTACTGAGAGTGCCAAACGTGCTAGCACTCTCTACTGATAGCTCTTCAATGTCATCCATCACACTCAAAATAGGAATGGGTAACATTTTATAAATATAATCCTACAATGCATACAACACCAATCACTGTAAATCAATTCATGAAATGATTTTCCTCCTAGATTTAAACTGTAATGCACAATATATTTGCACTTATAATTCATAATGTGCAAAATATTTGCAGTTATAAATCATATTATTAAAATTATCTTCATAAGAGTTACCATATATTTTTTCATACCCATTATCTTACATAATAAATATTAGACATATATGTTTGAAAACAATTAAAAAATCTAGGAAAAAAGTATGGTATTAGTGTGAACTAAAAACAGCTTGAATTTTCCCTCATTCATGCTGTTTTTTTTAGTATTTTGGTAAACTGAATGAACATGAATTTTGAACATAATACAAACACCATTGATATCTTAGACAGTACAGGAAATGCATGCATTTATGTGGAATAATTTAGCAAAAACAGATTTTGTGGAAGGTATTTTTGTGGTATGAATTACAGTATTAAATTCAATATGGATATACTGGTCAGGTTTGATGCAAAACTAACTTTCTACCAGTGAACAAATGAATAAAAAAAATATATATATATATATGTTGGATAAAGAACCCATTACAATAGTTGAATTGAAATGTGCTGAAAGCTTAGAATGGCAATTGACATAAACAATTATATTTAATTCTAACATAGCTTTTGTTAATCGTCAACCAATATACTCAATAACCATATATTTCGCCAATGGACCAATGGTATCAGAATATCAATAAACGGGATGAAAAACATCAATGTTTTTAATCTCGCTCATCTTAGTTTATGAAGGAAATAAAGGTTAAGAACAGTTTTAGCTAAATTATGTCATTCAGACACATAAATGTGTATTGTTTTGCTTTTGATTTGAATTTTGAACTTGCATCTGTTTGAAAACGTCAGATTATGTATTGTGATGTCATATACGCAGTAAGAAATCGAAGCGGCAAATTTGCCTTCTCTTAGGTCACTTCAGAATGGAAAATTTCATTTTTTGTCATATTGGAATCAAAATAATGCATTGCAGGTATATATTTGTTATCATTTAACCATGGGCTGGGCCCTTTTATTCGAATTTCACCCCTTGCTAACACTCTGGGTTAAATTCAAATATAAAGGCCCAGCCAATGGTCAAATTTCCAATAACCATACACCTGCCATGAATTATTTCTTAACTAGGAAATATAACAGCATATCAAAAGCTGGATGATTATTGGTCCCACTAAGTAAGCTATGTTTCAAATTTTGCTGTATCATGGCAAAATATTTGTGTTCCTTACAGTTACTACAGCTGTGGAGTGACATACAATCAAATCAATGGGACACTTATTCAAGTCAAAATTAACAGCTAATGACTTATGACAATACAAAATCAATAATTATAGTATAACTAATTGACAGTTGTGAATATTGATAACAATCTCACGAGTACCGAACAACACAAAAGGATTAAACGAGTTGCAGAACAAAGTTCTGCAACAAGTTTAATCCACTTCGTTGATCCACACAAGTGATATTTTTATTGATATTCATGATGGTCGATTAGTTATGCTTTTTATCATAAAGGTTTTCTACTCAAAAACAGAGATTTTAGATGTGGATTATTTTTTTCATTTCAATGTCCCAGTTGTTAACTTGATGACAATATTGAAGAGATATTGTGACGTCACTTCCTCCTGTGACTAGAAATCCTTGTTTTTTTCACCAGTAACTACAAGACATTTATTAAACTGAGAAAACTCCATAATCAATGCTATTTATATAATAAAGTTGAATTTAAGTGTTACTCTAAACAGAATTTTGGAACTTCATTTTTAAAAATCATGCGATTAGCCAAAAAAAGGTAATATTTTGGATAAAATTTATCAAAAAACATATAACATATAGCACACGAAGGATAGTTTATATTTTCTTCTAGAAATGTTAAAATATTAAACATGCTATTATAACAAGCCTAAAGTGTTCATTCAGAATAGGCTTACTGTAGGCATTACAACATTTAACACACATGAACACACACACACAAATGTACAAGAAAGACAGAGTGTGAAATTTATGGCTGTGAAATGTTTAAAGCATTATTTGTTAAAGAAAAGTTAACAGAATATAGTAACAATCTGTATGAAGCCTTTTTATTGGAAGTACTAACAGAAGAACTGATCACGAAGTTGAAGGTTCAAATTAAAGCTTTAAATACCGACTTTGAGAAATTTGGACAAAATTTATAAATCTCTCTTTATTTAATTCAGATCATTTTTGCATTTCACAATTTAAATTATCATAAACAAAATACATAACATTCAACATTTACAGGAGACAAAGGCCAAGATGAACCAGGTAAACAGTATTTATTTTCATTCTTTCAAGTAAATTTTGTTTTAACTCATTAAAAAAAGATTTTGAAGTTGAATTAAATCACCCTTTCTCCCTGACAATAATTACAACCGATCTCATCATTTACAGGTTTAGGAGTAATACATAACCTATTGTTACAGAATAGCTGGAAGAAAAACGGTGGAAAACACTTTAATGACATTTGATTGTCTTGTTTTAGTATGGTTAGTATTTGACATACAATGGACAATACAGATAGTACACGTCTACATGGATGCACCCTTAACCTTTACAAGACTCTAATACCAACCTCTGATATTGTGTCATATTGTGGAACCTAAAATATTGTTATGATGAAGTTAATATTGCTGAGATATATTGTGTGTCAGACATGAAGAGGAAAGCTGTAAAATGCGAACAAAGAGTTGGACCATCAATTACTTTAAAAATGTTCATCAAATTTATTAAAAAAAAATAAAAATAGATAAACATCAATATGAAATCAATATAAGAATTTTGTATTTAAATGTTTTGAGCCTGACAAAAGATATCATAATAGGAAAATTTCAAAAAAAAAATCAAGGGAAATAATTCCTATTAATATCTGACCATCACCTTAGATACATAACCCATGCCTTTTGTGTAACTTATTTAACCAACTTATGCCCCAAACTATTGCATAACTGTTAATTAACCATAATAATGTGAAACCCAATGCTTTTATTCATATGGAAAAATTAGATAATGAATCAAATGTTTTGTTAAATGGTACATATAGTTATTCAATCTAGCAGTACATGTACATATATTACGGTACCAACAACCTTATGATAATCTGGTTAATACCATAAATAGCATACTGATACAGGATTTCCAATGGTCAAATATGTCAAATTTCCAAAACAAAGTCATATAAAAGATCTTAAATGGTTTTTCAAATACAACTGACTTCTAAAGTTATCTTCAAGTACCATCAAGATGCCAGTCAGAAAAAGCTTTATATTTCATTTAAAATTATTAATTTTGAATTCTTGCTTCATCAATGAATATTAAATCTTTCTAATAGATTGGTCAACCTTTTAGCTTCAGAACTTTATTTTTTTATCTCTAAATCTCTAAATTAAAGTGTTTCATATCATTTTTAACAATCAGAATTCTGATATGTTTACATGGGAATGAATAATTTTTCAATGAAGTAACAATAAAAGATCAACAACAACAGAAAAGAGATACAAGGTAAAACTAAAGAGGTAGCCATTGGAAAACCTTATTGACGGACATGTGACTCAGTGATATACTTACTGATGTTAAAGGTGTTCTGTCTGTTAATGGATCCCATTCTAAATCTGATTTCTGTTTCATTTCTTCATCTGATTCATGTTCACCATCTACAGAAAACACAGACCACTAAACAATGATGCAAAAGAATGCAGATATAAAATATTAGTGATTTGAGCGTGTCAACAAAATTTGCTGTTTAATTCATTTGATTAAGATTTTAATTATGAATGGATCATTCTATTTGAACATCTCTTGACCAGTGTGAGAAAATATTGCTTATGTTAGGATAATTTTTTTTATTGCTCTTTATTGGTTGAAATAATATGCTTGCTTTCTTCATATTTCATCATCATGACAAAACGAAAAAGCTGACCATGCCTTATGATGTCCTGCACAATGAATAGAACTTCCTATCATCGACAGAAAAAAGTCCCTTTGTACAGCAGAAAAGAAGGCCCTGTTTTTATAAAATATCTTTAAGTAGAGATAGAATCAGAAACTGAATCCTGTGACATGTGTTATTTTGCTACTCTCAATAATCAAATTACGAAATGCTTAGCGAGCCTTGCATGTTAAAATATTACATTTGTACAATTAAACTATCTTAAGTAATCAAAATATCGGGCGTATGACATTTGCGCCGATTTTATAAATTTCAAATTTTGCATTTGCGCCGATTTTGTTTTTTAATTTGACACAAGGTAATCACATGTACTATAATGCATTAAGATGATATGTTGGTTAAACCTGGAAATAAGCAGTGTTAAAATATAGAAAGTGTATTAATGCCTCATTTAAAATATACTTCATTTTCGGTATTTTTTTACTTTTTTACATTTATTTTTGAAATAACAAAAGTTGAAAATTCTAAGATAAAAGTTGGAGCTTAAAAGTTGAGATAAAAAATAAATTAATACGATAGACTTATATCAAATAATTCTAATACATTGAAAAGATTGGTTTAATCTGGCTATAAACTGAGAAGTATGGTACTGTACTTGACTGATACCAGTGTAGTACCAATACGTCTTGTGAAGACAGCCACTATTGGTTCAGTTGGTATCAAAATTTACTTGGTAAAACACTTTCGTCTATATTTTCATTCCATTTGTATCACCCTTTGAGCCTTATTTTTAATCCATCCAAGCTTTTTGTGTAAGCATTTTCTATTTCAATTTCATCAGTATAATGTGAACAAATGAAAAAATTACCTGTTTGTCTCAAAATTAACAGTAAAAAATCGGCGCAAATGAAAGAAAAAAATCAGCGCAAATGAAAGAAAAAATCGGCGCAAAAAAAATGTAAATCAGCGCAAAGGCAAAACGCCGAAAATATCATATCAAACTTGATGCAGTTGTAGAACCTACAGTCAAGAAGAAAATAAAAAAAAAATAAACACCTAAATATTGCAATTGTTTTATGACCCTCTGGTATTGAGATTTGGTTTTATCATACCTGTCAAGTCACCTGATTTCGCCGGGTGTAACCCGATGTTTTCGCTTGTCACCCGATGAGATGCAGTAACCCGATCGGGTTGTCAAATAACCCAAAAATCGAAGTCATCACCTGTATTCACCCCGATTTGATTTCTGGTAACGTTTTGTATATTAACGTTCTTATTATTTTTTCCGGTTGTGTTTTTTATTTACTCGTTGGCTTGGAATATCGTCTCCTCGGGTTATAATGAAGCCCTAAGGGAGTTTATTGAGCCATTAAAAGACTACTATACGCATTGAGTGTACTGAAAATGTCTTGTAATCAATGGAGAAGATCGATTTCCGGACCAGCAATGTTCAACATAAAAGTCAAAACAGAAACGCTTTATCAACAAGTGTTCGTGGAAAGAAAATTTGATTGGGCTGTTGGTTAAATCATGCAACCTGGCGATGCATATTTACAAAATAAAAGTGCAGATAGTTAAAAGTTTTGTCAGCAGTTAAAAGGATGAACACCGATTTTAGGTCAGAATTAAACCTTGATCCATTTTGCCCAGTTTTGGCATGCAAATATTTGTTCATGTTTTGAGGGGGTCCAAGTAAAAATCATAATCAGCAAATGTGAAACAAAGGTATTCAATGTACATGAAATTCAATTATGATGTCTGTTTTAAGTGGTAATAAGTAAGTTTTAAACTTTATAAACTATATTGAAATGTGTAAATTGATTGGTAAATGAATAATTGGGGATGAAAAAGATTGTTGCACGCTTATTATACAATATTTGGGATGCAAAAAGTTCGTCACGCATTATGACCTGATTTTTTACCACCCAATGCAGGTGATGACCAGATTTTTGGTCATAGGAGGTTGACAGCTATGGTTTTATCCATTACAATTCTGAACTCTGTTAACAAATTTTCACTTCATCCTTTTTGGATTTATGACACATATCCTTATAATTTTTAATAAATTTTATTTACCGGCACAATTTAAAAATTGTATTTGAAGGAACATTGCCAGTGTTACAGTTATGAAAAACTAACAGGTCAAACTAACTCCAAAATACGAGATCTTCAAAAGCCCTGACCTAACAATATTCTTTTCGTGAAATTAACTTAAGAATGAGACAATTTTTAATTTAGGATTTAACATATCATTTAAAGCATATTGGTTTTGCCAGTGTATGATAAAACTATTCTTAATTATTTATGATTTATGATTTCAGAATTTACTCATTTTATAAGAGACAGTCTAAAGGACTTTGTTGAGAACAGGGATGTATTATGAGAAGGATAAGCTTCTCATGATAAATAGGAAATATATCAGGAGGCATGAGATTTTGTCACATTTGGGACACTATCTTTAAAGCATTAAAACAACACATACATATTAATGATGGTCACAAAAATTGTTCTGGCAGTGCAGTAGATGTCACACTGAACGAAAATACCAATATTGTGGACTTCTTTTTAAGCCTTTAGGCACAAATTGTGGTGCCCTTTTTACCACTGTAAATTGGAAGTGAAAAAAAATAAATGAGAATGTTTTGATAGCAAATTTCAATCATGTGTATTGAAGAAAGTACTTTCTATAATGAAAAGAAATTCACTCTAACTAAGTAAAAATGTTTCAGTTTTCAGAAAAACCTCATTTCATTAAAATCAATGTACAACTTTTTCAGTAGTTAGCTGTAAAGTGAATGCATATCAAACATCCTGCATACATTGCAAAATGCAAAATGGATTGTGTACCAGTTGCATATCCTTCTCATAATAAGTCCTTGTTGAGAATAAAATCTCCGACACCCCTGGTAAAAATGGATTGAATATTTGAGATTTATCGACATAGCACTCTGTATAAGATTGTACCTTTTTCCCTTCTTTGTCTCTCTATTTCTTCCAACACTTCAGATATAGATGATGCTGGTCTGTTCTTCTTCTTGTTATAAAAAGTAGATTGTACAGGATAGTCACCTGGTGTATTGTCTCCATCTCGCAATAATGGCTGAAAAATAAATTTCATATTTCTCATGTAATTACTGATAAAGCGGGTATATTTGGTGAATTTGATCATGCATTCTTGTTTTTTTGAATAATTCAAAGGTGTGAAAACTAGAGTGCCAATACAAACCCAACAAAACAATATCCCCAACTTCCTAAAAATGAAGGAAATGCAAATTATCACACTTCATGAATGAATGAATGAAAAGTCAGTCAAATTATCTCCCCTTCATGGTATCAGACATAAGTATAATCAATAATGCATATCTGCATGAAGTATCCTTATATTGTGAAAGTTTCATTAAAATCCTTCAAGAGGTTTCAGAGAAGTTGCTATAACCGGAGGGATTATGAAAAGTCAGTCAAACTAGAGGTACTGTGGCCTGGAGGGCCACACAATGATACCCCCACCCCCATTGGAGTAGAAGATCCCGATATAATTTGCCACAAAAAAGTTATAATTGCACAATTCCATTGTGTACTAAAAAATTGTGAAATTTGCTCAAAATCTGCTCGAAAATTAACTAAGTTGTAAAAAAGGAAGTAGACGTCCAGCAATCTTGAAATCTCTACTGGCGGTATAGGACATCCTTCTAAACTTGCATACAAAATTTCAAGTTGCAGTGATGAGTAGTTACTGAGAAAAATGTTTCGAAAAGTTTTACAATTGACAAAAGATCTAGAAAATTAACTAAGTCGGTAAACAGGAAGTAGATGTCCAGCAATCCTGAAATCGCTACTTGCAGTATAGGACATCATTATAAACTTGCATACAAAATTTCAAGTTGCAGTGATGAGTAGTTACTGAGAAAACTGTTACAAAAAGTTTCAACGATTGACAAAAGATCTAGAATATTAACTAAGTCCGTAAACAGGAAGTTGATGTCCGGCAATCCTGAAATCGCTACTTGCGGTATAGGACATCATTATAAACTTGCATACAAAATTCTCCAACTTCCTAAAAATGAAGGAAATGCAAATTATCAAACTTCATAAAGTCGGATGATAGTCATATTCCTTCTTCACAACTGTATATAATGTCCTTCCTTCGTGATTAATTGCATCATAATTCTTTAAGGTCAGTTGCACTTATGAGATAACCTTTGCAGAAAAAAAATCAATGAAAAGTCAGTCAAATTATCTCCCCTTCAAGGTATCAGACACAAGTATAATCTGCATGAAGTATCCTTATATTGTGAAAGTTTCATTAAAATCCTTCAAGAGGTTTCTCAGAAGTTGCTATAACCAGAGGGATTATGAAAAGTCAGTCAAACTAGAGGTACTGTGGCCTGGAGGGCCACAAAATGATGCCCACCACCCCCATTGGAGCAGAAGATCCCGATATAATTTGCCACAAAAAAGTTATAATTGCACAATTCCATTGTGTACTAAAAAATTGTGAAATTTGCTCAAAATCTGCTTGAAAATTAACTAAGTTGTAAAAAAGGAAGTAGACGTCCAGCAAACTTGAAATTTCTACTGGCAGTATAGGACATCCTTCTAAACTTCCATACAAAATTTCAAGTTGCAGTGATGAGTAGTTACTGAGAAAAATGTAACAAAAAGTTTTACAATTGACAAAAGATCTAGAAAATTAACTAAGTCGGTAAACAGGAAGTAGATGTCCAGCAATCCTGAAATCGCTACTTGCAGTACAGGACATCATTATAAACTTGCATACAACATTTCAAGTTGCAGTGATGAGTAGTTACTGAGAAAAATGTAACAAAAAGTTTCAACGATTGACAAAAGATCTAGAAAATTAACTAAGTCGGTAAACAGGAAGTTGATGTCTGGCAATCCTGAAATCGCTACTTGCGGTATAGGACATCATTATAAACTTGCATACAAAATTTCAAGTTGCAGTGATGAGTAGTAACTGAGAAAAATGTTACGAAAAGTTTCAACGATTGACAAAAGATCTCGAAAACTAAGTTGTAAAAAAGGAAGTAGATGTCCAGCAATCTTGAAATCTCTACTGGCGGTATAGGACATCCTTCTAAACTTGCATACAAAATTTCAAGTTGCAGTGATGAGTAGTTACTGAGAAAACTGTTACAAAAAGTTTCAACGATTGACAAAAGATCTAGAAAATTAACTAAGTCCGTAAACAGGAAGTTGATGTCCGGCAATCCTGAAATCGCTACTTGCAGAAAAGGACATCATTATAAACTTGCATACAAAATTCCCCAACTTCCTAAAAATGAAGGAAATGCAAATTATCAAACTTCATGAAGTCGGATGATAGTCATATTCCTTCTTCACAACTGTATATAATGTCCTTCCTTCGTGATTAATTGCATCATAATTCTTTAAGGTCAGTTGCACTTATGAGATAACCTTTGCAGAAAAAAAATCAATGAAAAGTCAGTCAAATTATCTCCCCTTCATGGTATCAGACACAAGTATAATCTGCATGAAGTATCCTTATATTGTGAAAGTTTCATTAAAATCCTTCAAGAGGTTTCAGAGAAGTTGCTATAACCGGAGGGATTATGAAAAGTCAGTCAAACTAGAGGTACTGTGGCCTGGAGGGCCACAAAATGATGCCCACCACCCCCATTGGAGCAGAAGATCCCGATATAATTTGCCACAAAAAAGTTATAATTGCACAATTCCATTGTGTACTAAAAAATTGTGAAATTTGCTCAAAATCTGCTNNNNGAAAATTAACTAAGTTGTAAAAAAGGAAGTAGACGTCCAGCAATCTTGAAATCTCTACTGGCAGTATAGGACATCCTTCTAAACTTCCATACAAAATTTCAAGTTGCAGTGATGAGTAGTTACTGAGAAAAATGTAACAAAAAGTTTCCATGATTGACAAAAGATCTAGAAAATTAACTAAGTCGGTAAACAGGAAGTTGATGTCCGGCAATCCTGAAATCGCTACTTGCAGTATAGGACATCATTATAAACTTGCATACAAAATTTCAAGTTGCAGTAATGAGTAGTTACTGAGAAAAATGTTACGAAAAGTTTTACAATTGACAAAAGATCTAGAAAATTAACTAAGTCGGTAAACAGGAAGTAGATGTCCAGCAATCCTGAAATCGCTACTTGCAGTAAAGGACATCATTATAAACTTGCATACAAAATTTCAAGTTGCAGTGATGAGTATGTAACAAAAAGTTTCAACGATTGACAAAAGATCTAGAAAATTAACTAAGTCGGTAAACAGGAAGTTGATGTCCGGCAATCCTGAAATCTCTACTGGCAGTATAGGACATCATTATAAACTTGCATACAAAATTTCAAGTTGTAGTGATGAGTAGTTACTGAGAAAAATGTTACGAAAAGTTTCAACGATTGACAAAAGATCTCGAAAACTAAGTTGTAAAGAAGGAAGTAGATGTCCAGCAATCCTGAAATCTCTACTGGCAGTATAGGACATCATTATAAACTTGCATACAAAATTTCAAGTTGCAGGGATGAGTAGTTACTGAGAAAAATGTTACGAAAAGTTTCAACGATTGACAAAAGATCTCGAAAACTAAGTTGTAAAAAAGGAAGTAGATGTCCAGCAATCCTGAAATCTCTATTGGCAGTATAGGACATCATTATAAACTTGCATACAAAATTTCAAGTTGCAGTGATGAGTAGTTACTGAGAAAAATGTTACGAAAAGTTTCAACGATTGACAAAAGATCTCGAAAATTAACTAAGTCAGTAAACAGGAAGTAGATGTCCGGTAATCTTAAAATCCCTACTTGCAGTAAAGGACATCATTATAAACTTGCATACAAAATTTCAAGTTGCAGTGATGAGTAGTTACTGAGAAAAATGTTACGAAAAGTTTCAACGATTGACAGAAGATCTCGAAAATTAACTAAGTCAGTAAACAGGAAGTAGATGTCCGGCAATCCTGAAATCGCTACTTGCGATATAGGACATTATTATAAACTTGCATACAAAATTTCAAGTTGCAGTGATGAGTAGTTACTGAGAAAAATGTTACAAAAAGTTTCACAATTGACAAAAGATCTAGAAAATTAACTAAGTCAGTAAACAGGAAGTAGATGTCCAGCAATCCTGAAATCGCTACTTGCAGTATAGGACATCATTATAAACTTGCATACAAAATTTCAAGTTGCAGTGATGAGTAGTTACTGAGAAAAATGTTACGAAAAGTTTCAACGATTGACAAAAGATCTCGAAAACTAAGTTGTAAAAAAGGAAGTAGATGTCCAGCAATCTTGAAATCTCTACTGGCGGTATAGGACATCCTTCTAAACTTGCATAAAAAATTTCAAGTTGCAGTGATGAGTAGTTACTGAGAAAACTGTTACAAAAAGTTTCAACCATTGACAAAAGATCTAGAAAATTAACTAAGTCAGTAAACAGGAAGTTGATGTCCGGCAATCCTGAAATCGCTACTTGCGGTATAGGACATCATTATAAACTTGCATACAAAATTTCAAGTTGAAGTGATGAGTAGTTACTGAGAAAAATGTTACGAAAAGTTTCACAATTGACAAAAGATCTAGAAGATTAACTAAGTCGGTAAACAGGAAGTAGATGTCCAGCAATCCTGAAATCGCTACTTGCAGTATAGGACATCATTATAAACTTGCATACAAAATTTCAAGTTGCAGTGATGAGTAGTTACTGAGAAAACTTTTATGAAAAATTGCTTGCTATCACAGACAGACAGACAGACGGACGGACGGACGGACAGAGTGATTCCTATATACCCCCCTGAACTTCGTTCGTGGGGGGTATAATAAATATCCCCCTTTGATGGTGTTTGACAATAATTATATTTCTACATTTATATTTTCATATGTATTAAATTTCATTAAAATCCTGCAGATTGCTTTTATGAGGTTATCTCTGCAGAAGGAATCATTGAAAAGTCAAAGTCACATTATATCTCCTTTATGGAGTCCGACAAAAATCATATACTTTTATGGTGTCCTTCATTTTTGTAAAGTTTCAGCAAAATCCATGAAGTGGTTTGAGAGCATTTGCATTAACAAAAAAGCTGAGACAGACAAATGGATAGACAAGATGATTACTATAACTATATCCCCTCAACTTTAGAAGTGTAATAATTTGATAGCAATGTACTGTATAAACTTTTTGTTTGCATACATAAATTCTTTACACTTCAAATTAACAACATAGATAAGTCAAAGCAAATCATTATGATTTTTGATATCAGTGTGACGTTTGTCACTGATAACAAAACAGAACACATGTTATTAAATAGATTACCTCAGTTCCTGGAGATATGATTCCATTTTCTTTCCTTCTTTTGGCTGAAAATATAGTAGTGTTTGTGTTTTATTAATTAAACAAGAGTTGTCAGAAGACAACATAGCTCGCCGGGGATTCCAGTAACTTCAATGCACAATAAATTCGAAAGTAATAAAAAGCTTTCTTCACAAGAAAGTTACATATCAAATTTAAACACCCTATCACTAAACAACTTAATTCTAGAAGCAAAGTTAAAAGTTTTTAAAAAATTGCCCTCAGGGCAAGGTCAAGGTCAAAATGTCTACAAATATGGTACCATTAGAAAGCTCTCATCAAAAGAACGTCACATACCAAATATGAACACACTACCACTAAGCAACTTAATACTAGAAGTGAAGTTAAAGTTTTTAAAAAAATTGCCCTCAGGGCAAGGTCAAGGTCAAAATTTCTAAAAATATGGTACCTTTAGAAAGCTCTCCTCATAAGGAAGTTACATACCAAATATGAACTCCCTACCACTAAAAGCCTACCTTCTAGAGGCAAGGTTAAAGTTTTTAAAAAAATGCCCTCAGGGCAAGGTCAAGGTCAAAATGTCTACAAATATGGTACCTTTAGAAAGCTCTCCTGATAAGAAAGTAACATACCCAATATGAACACCCTACCACTAAAAGCCTAACTTCTAGAAGCAAGGTTAAAGTTTTTTAAAAATTGCCCTAAGGGCAAGGTCAAGGTCAAAATGTCTACAAATATGGCACCACTAGAAAGCTCTCATCACAAGGATGCCACATACCAAATATCAACATCCTAGTTCTTCAGGTCTCCATTCCACAAGCCAGGTTAAAGTTTTGCTGACGCTGATGACGCCGATGCCGGGGTGATGACAATAGCTCTCCGGACATTCGTCCCAGCGAGCTAAAAAGATCTGTTCACAAGAATGTTTTACATGCATTTTATTATATAACATGGAAACATGATTTATAAATGATCAAAATTCCTACCCATATAAAGTATTGTTCTAAGTACTCTATTTATTCAAAACATATGCAACAACAATTCTAATGCACATATGTTTGAAACGCTAATTTTGAATGGATGGCGTCAGAATGTTGAGGGGGCAAAAATCCACGATTTACTGTCGGAACCAATACCAACGTAATAGCCCAGACGCACACAAAACTTCCTGTGATTTAAAAATCAATTTTAAATGCTTTGTTCGAATTTGTATTAGAATAGAGATAATCAAAAGGTATTTTACGATTTTCATGGGTAAATCTAAGATTTTACTATCACAAACATCCATTTTCCTGCTCTGCTAGCACATATATGGTTATCTCTTTAATAGTAAGAGGAAAGACCGGTGAGTTCAGAATAACTAAAGTGTTTAAGGTAGATCAATACTAATACACGGTGCATTCGACTGGCGCATTTTCAAAACACGAGTCGGATGCAGAATTGACTTGATCTTCAAGCCGGAATATTCCTTATTTGGCCTTTTCATTGTGAAGTCATAATAGATTGGTATACACTTTCCCATGGATTAGCTCCCTTTTCCCGTAAATATTGTCTATTTCCTTAACTATATAAAATATCTCTCTTAATCAAACAGTGACATATAGATTTTTTTCAGCTCAACATAGAGCTGAAGTATATATCTCTGAAATATCAAAAAATAAAAAAAAATCTATCTGATAATTATTTCATATGAAAGCTAAATAATAAGCATCGGAGATGATAAATTCAGCGACATTTCCAACTTTTTTCATTTCAGCGACAAATGGCATATAAATTCAGCCACATATTATATTATTTATTTGGCGACATTTACCTGTAAAACCAGGAGGTGGAGTAGGAGTTTTTGCAGGATATATATTATTAAGGGACAAATTTATTGTCCATAGAATAAACGTATCATCTTAAAATTGACAATTGTTTAACCTATCGAATATAATATCTGTGTACCTTTCTGTATTCGAAGATGGGTGGTCATGGAAGTTTTGTAAAGTCTGTACTTGAACCCACCCATTAGGTCTTCTTTACATACCTTTATGATCAATCTGCATTTCCAGGTTATTTGTTTTTTTGTCAAATAAACAAATCTAGTCTACAGTTTTCATGTGGCGAATGTTATTGGACACTTCATGTCAATTTATAGCTTGTTTATATTGGAAAGTATGTAAAGTTTTATCTATTTTTGCTACACAAAAGTTCCTAGGAAGACAGTCCCGTATTTATTGAAGTTGATTTTTACCTTTGAAAACTACCTCGAACTGGTACTCTATCCACTCTATCTGGTACTCTATCTACTTGACCTCATTAGAAAATTTACATCAATGTATATTTACTTTATTACTTATATAAGGTTGTATTATTTTATATTTTATATGATTTATTTAACATTCAGGGGCGCTGAATTCATATATAATAAATAGAAAAAATGTCGCTTAAATTATATACAGATTTACTCAAAATATGTCGCTGAAGTGATAGTCGCTTAAATGATGATGTCGCTGAATTTATACGCACCCATAAGCATGTTGTCACATTTCCCTATATATTCTTTGTAAATATTGCTGAAAAATACTGAATTTGGCCTGATTTTCAAAGCCTGATAACTGGAAAAGATGATCTGTGACATATCATTTTTATTTTACTTTTTGAACAAATGGACTAAGACCTACAAAATATCTCAAAATAAAAAAAAAATTCTGTCCAATATTTTTGTTAGGATCGATCTACCTTAAATGTAGGGAAATGTATTCCTTCACACAACTAAAGCTCAACATCTTGATATTGTATGGATAATCTCTATACATAAAATGATCTTAGCATGATAATGTTAAAAAAGACTGTCTTGGTGTCATTGCATTTATCAAAAACAGATTAGGTTATTAAAAGCATTACATAGTTTAGAAAATACTAGACACGATATAATTGACAAAATCGACATAAACTATTGACAATATACTTACGACCAAGTGTTACTGACACCATACTAAATTCATCTAATCTTGCTATATGATCGTATGGTCTCTGACTAGGTGGCGGACTAGGTTTGTGATTTAGTGGCACTTTTTGCTCAAAATCATCTGGAGGTACTTTCTTCATGTCATACTTTTCCCGTCTACGTTTCTTGCAAAGAATTAACGCTATCATGAAGGAAATCAGCATTAATCCAACAATAATTGCCAAGGCCACCACTGTAAAGAAATTATACAATATTTATAATATTAATAAATAACAAAGATTTGCTATTTTGAATATTCATAATTACTACAGAACAGAGGAAGATTACACTTCCTGGTGATATGTCATTACTCCTTCTCTTGTTTCGAGTTTTTGCTCAGTATGTCTTATTTACGTACCCTATGCCTACATTTTTTTCTGTTTTTATGCTGAACATTCTTTTATCTCTATTTGTATGTCCATTAACTTTAATATATTCCATGAGCTATGATATTTCTGAAATTTGACGATTATTTGTTTTGTTGGTTTTGCATTCATTAGTTGATGTTTTAAGTACTCGCCTCTTGTTCACAAGATTGTAATAAGGGTCTACCATCTATTATAAATATTGATTAAAACACTCTGGGGAACAAAAGTGTCATATGCACTATGAGAAGTCCTAAACTTTAAATCCTAATTTTAAAATAAGTTCTGAGACAGTGAAAACATGTACATAGCTTCTACAATACGTTCTTACCTATTTCCAGTTCAGTAGCAGTACCAACTACTTGACCAGTAGCTGACCTTGACATATTCATTTTCCTTGTGACTGTAGTAGTTACTGGAGTGGTTGGTATAGTTTGTACTGTCTGTACTGTACTACTGGTTGTCATGACAACAGTCGTGGCTACAGTTGTAGATGATGGACAGCCAGAACATATAGTTTCTGCTGGACCAGGATTCCATGGTGGCATTGTTCTGTCCTGTTGAAAAAAAAAAATATATGACGTCTAAACTGATGAGGTAAAATTTTCAAATAGTGTATATCTTCAAGAATAAGTTCCTATTGCTACAATTTGCTTAATAACTACTAAGTTTCACAAAATTCTGTTTAGAGGTTTAAGAGTTGTACTGACAAAAACAGGACAGACTGACAAATAGACTAATGGAAGGTGGATAAGCGAAAACATTAGGGAAACCTTTTTACAACTAGTTACATGGGGTAATAAACAGCTGCGCCAAGTCGCATGATACGCCCGTCGTCACCCTTCAAAACTTTAAGTGATTTGGGTAAGGGGTTCTCAATTCAGAAGCACCTATAACTGCCTAATTAAGCTTGATATCTCTTTAAGAAATTGATCTGCAAAGTTTGAAGTGAGCTGATCAACGTATTTATCAGTCAGAGCATGACATGTAAAAAATTGCCTTAAAATTGACGAACAAAGTCCCATAACTCTTGCAAGAAAAATCAAAATTTCATGAAAAAGTATACGGATCATGAGGCTATCATATCCAATACCTCTACAAAGTTTGCAATTAATTGGCCAAAGGGTTGTCAAGTTAGAGCCCGACATGTAAAAAATTGCCTTAAAATTGACAAATAAAGTCCCATAACTCTTGCAAGAAAAATCAAAATTTCACAAAAAAATATACAGAACCTGTGGCCATCTTACTCAATACCTCTACAAAGTTTGAAATAAATTGGCCGAAGGGTTGTCAAGTTAGAGCGTGACATGTGAAAAATTGCCTGAATATTGACGAATAAAGTCCAATTACTCTTGCAAGAAAAATAAAAAATTTCACGAAAAAGTATACAGATCGTAAGGCCATCATACCCAATACTTCTACAAAGTTTGAAGGGAATTGTAGTAAGGGTTGTCAAGTAAGAGCGCGACATGTGAAAAATTGCCTTAAAATTGACGAATAAAGTTCCATAAATCTTGCATGAAATATTGAAATTTCATGAAAAGTATACAGATCATGTGGCCATCGTACTTAATACCTCTACAAAGTTTGATGTAAATTGGCCTAAAGGTTGTCAAGTTAGAGCGTGACATGTAAAAAATTGCCTTAAAATTGACGAATAGTCTTATAACTCCTGAAGGAAAAATCAAAATTTCACGAAAAAGTATACAGATCGTGAGGCCATCACATCCAATACCTCTACAAAGTTTGAAGTGAATTGGCCAAATGGTTGTCAAGTTAGAGCATGACATATGAAACGGACGGACAGACGGACGGACAATGGTATACCATAATACGTCTGTCATTAGATGGGCATATAAAAATAATGACATTAATTCTTCAACATAAACAGTAAAGGTTCTTTCAAACCATAATCAGCTTAAATTTTGAGGGTATAAAAAAAGAGGAGCAGGATAATGCGTTCAGTTTGGGTGACATCTGCAGGAAGACATGTCGCTGTGGAGGAAATCATAATTCCACTTTTGGAACTGTTGATGATACCCCAGGTTTTGGTTGGGGTTCACTTTACCAGTGATTTACTTTTTTGCATGATTACTGAATCTGTTTTATCTTTGTTTGTCCTTCTCTCTAGATTTGTGTTGTATTGCTATGTTTTGGAGATTATTGATTTTTCATTTATGTTTTGGCTTGATGCTTCGGCATTTATTTGTAGATGTACCAAGTGTTACACTTTACCAGTAATTATACCCCCCCCGCTTGAAAAGTGGGAGGTGTATAGTGATGGGGTTGTCCGTTCGTCCGTCCGTTTGTATGTCCTTCCCTCCATCCATCCGTTACACCTGTTGGTACTCATCTCTTATCCGCTACTCCTCCTGAACCGCTGAATAGATTTTCATGAAACTTTAACACAGTGTTTATGACATAATGTAGATGTGCACCTCCTATTTTAGAATTTGGTTTCATTGATATTTGAGGTTTCCAATCACAAAACATGGACTTAGCCATCACATTACAAGTGGGTACCCATCTCTTATCCACAATCACAAAACATGGACTTAGCCATTACATTACAAGTGGGTACCCATCTCTTATCTGCTACTCCTCCTGAACCACTGAATAGATTTTCATGAAACTTTAACAAAGTCTTTATGACATAAGCAGATGTGCACCTCCTATTCCAGAATTTGATTTGATTGATTTCTAATTTGTATGAGTTTTCTTTGATTTCATGAGGCAAATATTTTCAGTATTTGCTACTGCCCAAATACAAAAAAAAATATTGGCAAAAAGCATGTTGGGTCATGCCTATTTTGTCAATCAGGGCATCAATGTAAACAAAGAAATATACAGTAGAGTTCGTTTCTAACGAAAAGGCTTATAACAAATCAGGCTTATTGAAGCAAAAAAATCCATTGTCCCAACGTTATTAAAACAGCACACTTTTTAAGGCTTATTACGAATTGTTTACAATGAAATCAGGCTTATAATGAAGAGATTTTAAACCCAAACAGTATTTTAATTTCTTAAAATTTACCTGAGGTAACGAAAAAAGAACATTGAACAAACATAAGTTTACATGTCTTCATTATACACAGTAATTGCATATTTCAATCGCAAACTGCACCTGATACTTCCTACCTTAACTTTTAAGGCATTAAACAGAATCTTTTTTCACAATGACATTTCAACAAAAAAACATAGAAAGCAGCCACAGCCTGCTAAGCTCACCTCATTGCACAGCATTGTCATTTGCTGCACATGTCAGCAAACAGGAATGAACTATAAACATTCTTTATAACAGATTCAGTCATGCATGAATTGTAGTTTACAGACTGCATCAGAAGCATGCATTGTTGTTGTCATCCCAAATGCATCATACATACCAATATGGTTGATGTGAGCCATGTCAGTAAGCAGGAATGGACTTAAACCATTCTACCTAACCAAGTCGCTCATGCATAAAATGTAGGTCAGAGACAGCATCCGAAACATGCATTCCAGTCGTCA
>MJUU01009124.1:0-15748 GCA_002080025.1 Modiolus philippinarum
AAAAAAAATATTTTTTTGAGATTTGCCCCTGTTGGGCCCCATTTATCTTGTGAGTGGTACATGCTACTGGCATACTCCAGATTGGAAATTTCCTCAGGAGCACACTGAAACAAACCCCATCAAAATCCAATAAATAATAAAGATTCTACAGTCAAGTATGTGAAAACACCTCATTTAACCCTTTTTTGGCCCCTAATTCTGAAATGGGTGGGGCAAAAACCTAAAGGAAAAAAACTTTTCTCAAGAATGTTCCAAGAAACATCATACTAAGATTTGAAAACAATCCATCCACTAGAACCAAAGTTATGCTGTCCACAGACACGAAAATACCTAATTTTACCCCTTTTTGGCCCCTTTTTTGCCTCTTTTTCAAAAACGGGTTGGGCAGGGAACGCGAAATTAAAACCCGGGCTTAAGCTTGTGCCAACAAACATCATACTAAAATTTGATAACAATCCGTTCACTAGAACTAAAGTTATGCTGTCCACAGACGCCGACGCCGACGCCAGCGCCATACCATAATACGAACGTAAAATTTTCGGTTTTTATACGACTGCAAAATTTTTGCGGTCGTATAAAAACCGAAAATTTTACGGAAAAGGGGCAATAACTACAAGATGGGTTATCGGATATTCTTCAAAATTGCAGGGCTGGTAGATCTCATCATGCTGATTATTTTTATCCCATGTCAGATTTTTGATATCTGTAACGGTTTTTCGAGTAATTTGGAAAAACCGGCAATTTACCCCTATGTTCTATTTTTAGAAACAGCGGCCATGTTGTTTGGTCTACGGACATAAAAATCAAAAACTTAAAAGAGCATACCCTGGTGATGATTCAGGTCAAGTTTGGTTAGTATTGGCCCAGCAGTTTCAGAGGAGAAGATCTTTGAATAAAAGTTAACGGACGGATGGACGTCGGACGGACGACGGACGCCGAGTGATGGCAAAAGCTCACATGGCCTTCGGCCAGATGAGCTAAAAAGGGCTACAACTCCGAGATGGGTTTTCAGATTTTCTTCAAATTTGCACAGTGGGTAGATCTCATCATGCTGATCATTTTTACCCCATCAGATTTTTGATATCTGTAACAATTTTCAAGTTATTAGCCAAAAACTGCAATTTACCCCTATGTTCTATTTTTAGCAATGGAGGCCATGTTGTTTGACCAGCGGACTAATTCAACACATTTTTGAGAAGCCATACCCTGGTGATGATTCAAGTCAAGTTTGGTTACATTTGGCCAAGCGGTTTCTGAGGAGTCTTGACGGACGGACAGACGAACGACAGACGACGGACGCATAGTGATGGCAAAAGCTCACCCTGGCATAGCCAGGTGAGCTAATTACTGAGAAATTGACATAATCAAAAGAACTTAGTATGTTCACTATGAAATTGAGGTCAAGGACAAAAACCATATGACAGACTGTCATGTACTACCAAAGACCAACATACATACCAAATATAACTATATGTTACTTAGAAACTAAACAAATCACAAAATCTTAACATGATTACTAGACTGTGAAATTTAGGCCAAAGAAGGCCATAATTATAGCAGACTCTCATGTACTACTCAAGACCAACACATAAACGTAATATCATTGATCTAACACTTATAGCTGCCGATAAACTGATCTAATCATAAAAACTGAAAATGAAATTTTATGTTGCCGTCGCCCCTGTCAACGTCATAGCTTGCCAGCCTATTTAAGCTTCCCACTTCTTTCCTTGCAGGCAAGTCAAAAATTGAAAATTTTCATGGTTCTGCCATTTTGGGCCCATTTATCTCACAATCGGTACATGTGACATGAAATCCATTGGCATATCCCAGATTGTAAATTTCCCTCAGTAGTACACTAAAGGAAACCTCATTAAAATCTAATAAATAATAAAAAAAATGTACAGCAAAATATATGAAAACTGGATGGGCCACAATACCCAAAACCAATTTTCATTCTTCCTTTTGTGCCAAGAAACATTGTGATAAAATTTTATTAGGATTGATCAACTGAAGTTATACACCAAAACCAAAGTGTGTCTACAGATGATGACAACATAGACAAGGATGATGACAGCACCATACCATAATATGACCTCAAGTTGTTTTTGTGGCCATATAAAAATGTTCTTGATTATGACTTGTCAATCACTGCATTATATTAGATTTCAAACATGTTTCCCACCATTTTATATTTACTGATTTTTCCAGAAATTTCATGGGAAAAACAATAGTTCTCATTACCAAATTTACTGTAAATTGGCCATTTCAACAATTTATGTCTTTTCAGTGCAGATAAAATCAAAACATTTGGAAGACAAAAAACCCAAAGATATACGGAAAAGCTAAAGAGAACAACAACCCGAATCTAATGAAAAGCCAAAATAAGCTGCAGACATGAGCTGATAATCCTTAGACTTGGACAAAGTTTGACTTGCAAGTAAATTTGATTTTCAAGCCAGTACTAAAGCACTTGACTATTAGGCTGTGTGGAATACCCTCAGTGGCTAACAGTCCACATGCAGGATATCGGCACACTAGCAAAGTTACTGCAAATTTTATTTCTGCAAATGTCCATTTTGGCAATATATATCTCTTCAGTGCAGATCAAATCAAAACATTTGAAAGACAAGAAACCAAAAGATGTATAAATAAAGGGCTACACCAAGTGCAGCATGTTATGACCGTAGCATGTCAACCAAAGAAATCTGATCAAGTGTAATTTAGAAGTGAATGCGGACACAGTTAAGAGCTTTACACAGTAACTTGATGGACACAATAATTAGCAGGAGGCAAACTAGGGAGCATTAAAATTAGCCCTTTTGATCCCTAAAAGCATGGAAATTGTAAGAGTTAAGCTAAATTTGTTGACATACTTCTGACATCTTACATCAAGATGAATTGAAAGAAAAATGTCATCAAAATCCGAATATAAACAACAATTTTACCCAAGTCATCGAGTGTAAAATGTAGGTCAGAGTGACCCAATTATCATCTGAAGCAGCATCACTCTCCAAGACACATCCACTGACCAAAGATGATTGATGTGCCACTTGTAGTTTCTCAGAAAAAGCAAACTTTAACCTGAGTCATTGAAGCATTAAAAGTAGGTCAGAGTGACCCAATTATCATCTGAAGCAGCATCACTCTCCAAGATGCATCCACTGACCAAAGATAATTCATGTACCAAATGTAGTTCCATAGATAAGAACCTTAACGCAAACTTTAACCTGAGTCATTGAAGCGTAAAATGTAGGTCAGAGTGACCCAACTATCATCTGATGCAGCATCACTCTCCAAGATGCATCCACTGACCAAAGATGATTGATGTGTCACTTGTAGTTTCTCAGATATGAACCTTAACGCAAACTTTAACCTGAGGTGGGAAGAACGGACGGGCAAGATGCTATATCCCCTCCCCAACTCCGTTGGACGAGGGGATAAAAAAACTGCCTCAAAATCAGACTAGAAATAAAAATTATAATTTTTGAGAATTGCCCCTTTTGGGCCCCATTTATCTCATGAATGGTACAAGTGATGTGAAATTTGTTGACATACTACTGACTGGAAATTTTCTCAGTAGTCCAATGAAAGAAACCCCATCAAAATCTGATTAATAATAAAAATTCTACAGCCAAATGTGTGAAAACACTCAATTTTGCCCTTTTTGGCCCCCTTTTTAAAAATGGGAGGGGCCACAATGTCCAAAACCCATGCACACCTTTCTTTTGTGTTATTTAAAGGAACATTGTTTTAAAATTTTATAAGGACTGATTAACTTAAACTTAAGTTATTGACCAAAAATAAAAGTGTCTACAGACAATGACGCCGGACAATGAAGACGACAACAACGACGACAGCGCCATACCATAATACGACCTCAATTTTTTTGCGGTAGGTAAAATTAAGTACCCACAAAAATAACCACTTATACGGTATATCATTCAAAAATATAATGATGTAAAAAAATATACTGGTACTACTCAGAAATCCATAATAAGGTAGTCTTAATTTGTATGAAAACATATCCTGTTACATGTAATAACTCTTTAATATTCTTAACATATATTATATGTACAAAGCATTCCACAACTGTTCATTGATACAATCCTGTCCTCTTTCTAGCTGCCTCCAATTCATCTGGATTGTATGAAGGAAGCTGTTCTACATTTAATTCTGTATCTCTTATAACTGAAAGATAAATATATACATTGTGAAATTTATCACAGGAACAAAACATGAATTGTATTATCCCGCAATGGCTGTTTTTATAGACAAATACAACACTACGAATATTTTTGCCGTATTCGTAGTGTATGCTGGTAACGGGCTCATGATTTTGAACAAAGAAAAGACAAGGCGACTGGTTTGAAAACCTCACTACTTTGAAGTCGGATGTGTAAATTTGCCTTTGACGCCACAGATTTAATCAAAATGGTATACGCATACTGTGGAGATACATAAAATTTATCTGTACCCTCTTCGAAACACCTGTTTCTATAGCTCATCAAATAAATTTCATATTTTCCAAAATGTACATATATTGTATATATATGTCTTACACGTACACTGTATTCCACAGGGCAAATGTTTGTGCATTGGAAGTAAACTCATTCTCTACTTTATATGACTGTTTATAGTGGGAAATGACCCATGGAAGATAGATGTCTGCAACCTTATTTCCCACAGGCTAATAGACAACCAGAAGTGTTAATTTTTGTTATAAAACAATATGACTCATATATCGCAATAAAAAATACATTCCAATGGCAGTGAGTGCTCAAGCAGTAAATGTTTTCATATTTTAAGGAAGAATTAGGTACTTAAATTTGTTCAAAATTTAAAATCCTGATATCTTTCACCCATGTAAGAAAAACTATGTTATTTTCTCTTTGCTCATTGCATTCAACTAAAAAGAGACAAAATGTCTGACCTTTGTAAAAAAAAATATCCAGATTTTACATGTGATCTCTAAAGAATCTCATTGTAATTCTAATCTTTGTTTTCCTTTGTTGCCAAGATAATATATACACTGAGACACTTTATAACTTCATGTGTATATGAGTGAAATTGGTATAAGAGTTAGCCGAGTACAGATTATAGAGTATATAGGCACGGATCCAGGCAATTAGAAAAGGGGGGGTTCCAATTGAAAATGAAAAGAAATTTCAGCATTTGGAGCGAGGAATGAAAATTTTTGGGTATTTCTGAATAAAACAATAGGATATTCATTAAACATAGGTAACAAAGATTACAAAGTTCGCCTTGTTATGGCACGTTGTCTCAGCAACCAAATTTTGCCTGGATGCTGACATATTATCAAAATTGCATGCATGCAAGATAACCTGAACCAACAATGTACAGTTACTATGCTATGCACTCGGATGTATACATTAACGTAAGTCATTCATGCATAAAATGTAGGTTTTAGTGACCTAATTTTGTCTGAATGCTGAGCTACCATCATGATCACAGATGCATGCACACGCACATGCAAGATGATCCTACCATGTACAGTACCTGAGATCTGATCCCTGACATGGACTTGAATGTAAGTCACTAAAGCGGAAAATATAGGTCATAGGTAACCTAATTTTGCCTGGATGCTGACTTACCATCAGAGTTGCATGCATGTGCAAGGTTAGATGCAGTGACCGAGACTGAACTCGTCCCTAAACTTGAAAGCAAGTCAGTCAAGCGGAAAATGTTGGTCAAGATGACCTTATTTTGCCTGGATGCTGACCTACCATCAGAGATGCATGCATGTGCAAGGTTAGATAATCCTACCATGTACAGTGACTGAGATCTGAACTTGGACATAAACTTGAATGTAAGTCAGTCAAGCCGAAAATGTAGGTCAAAGTGACCTAATTTTGCCTGGATGCTGACCTACCTTCAGAAATGCATGCATGGGCAAGGTTACGTGATTGTACCATGTACAGTGACCAAGATCTGAACTCGGACATAAAATTGAATGTAAGACAATCACGCAGAAAATGTAGGTCAAAGTGACCTAATTTTGCCTGGATGCTGACCTACCATCAGAGATGCATGCATGTGCAAGGTTAGATGATCCTACCATGTACAGTGACCGAGATCTGAACTTGGACGTAAACTTAAATGTAAGTCACTCAAGCAGAAAATGTAGATCAAAGTGACCTAATTTTGCCTGGATCCTGACCTACCATCAAAGATGCATGCATGTGCATCTGGTTAGATGATCCTACCATGTACAGTGACAGATCTGAACTCGGACATAAACTTGAATGTAAGTCACTCAAGCGGAAAATGTAGGTCAAAGTGACCTAATTCTGCCTGGATGCTGACCTACCATCAGAGATGCATGCACATGCACAGTTAGATGATCATACTATGTATAGTTACTGAGATATGAACTTGGATGTAAATTTGAATGAAAGCCACTCAAGCAGAAAATATAGGTCAGAGAGACCTAATTTTCTTCGAGGCTGTGAGTTAGCCCAAGATGCACCTGCATGCAAAGTTTGATGACCCTACCCTGCATAGTTACCAAGATATATACCCAAATGCAGACATGCACGTGGACAAAGATGTGGACGCGGACGAGGATGCCGGGAGATACTCCAATAGCCCCAACTTCGTTGAGGCGAACTAAAAATACATGATTGTCAAGAAAAAAGTGGGGTTCCACCCCTCTGGATCCGCCAATGGTATATCAATTTGTCATCACCAAATTTTTAATTATAAAAGTAAGCTCTCACCGTTGATACATGGATTATCAAATTATCAAATAGCAGTTTAGTTATTTGTGGGAGATAAAGGTAGGTAAGTTTTTTATCGGATTGGAACAAAATGAGCAATCTTTGTAAAGGACCTTCCATACATCATTCCTGTAGAGTTTGGTTGAATTTGCTAGGAGAAGATGAAAATGTGAAAAGTTAACGGACAGATGATGAACGTCGGATAATAGATCACGAATGCCAAGTGATGGCAATAGCTCACACTGACCCTTTGGGTCAGGTGAGCTTAAAAGAAGATAAAGTCATGACAGTGGAAGCACTTTTATTCTCAGGGATCTATTTTTGTGGTTTCATAATTTATATCTCTGTTTCATAAGTACTTAAATTCATGGTTTTCAATCTTATGCATTAGATCTCTAAGGAATTATGCAAATATTTGTTGGGAACTTAATTTAGCAATTTTAGGGAACCATAAAATCCACGAAAATTGAAACCCCACAAACAATAATTCTTTAACATTAGTCTGTTTGGCATACAAAGGTTACTCCTGATATCAATGTTTGACACACTGCATGTCTGTTTTATGACAAAGTCCATATCTTGTCAGAATGTATGTTCATGCTGGGCAGGGCAGACATAGTCAATACATTTACATTTTCTGAAAATATAAAATTTATTTCTACTAGCCTCAGAAACAGATAGGAATGTGAGGTTCCCCTGGTATTTCTCACCTGTTTCACAGCAAGTACAAATTATTGTACATTTTCAGACAATGTACATGTATTGTTTTAAGCCTGCAATTAAAAGTATGGTAATTTAATTTACATTTCTTACTAAAATCTACTGTTTTTCTTCAAATCTTTGTCTGTGGGAAATTGCAGTGCATGACAATGTCATACTAAAATTCCAGGCAGCAAACCAGTTGGCAATGTGAGTCAACATTGAGTAAATGAGTCAGGGAACCAGGAGACTGCATACAGCTTTGGGATATATATAGGGCTTTATCTGTGTAGTAAAATTTATGATTGCAGGATAAAATATCATATTCTGTTTAACTAAAAATTTTGCAGTTTTGTCACATACAAATTTATTGCTTGGGCCAAGGAAGTGGCAAAACTTTCAGTTTACTGACATTAAGATTTAAACCCCAAGCTCTCAACCTTTCACTGACCCGCCGTCGTGAAAAGACAATATTGTATACATTTGTAAGGTTTTCACGTCTGATATATCTACAATGTAGACATTTCACATCGATGATTCTAACAAATTATGTAAGCTTTGGGTGTTAATCTTGGCTTCAATACAATAACACTTTTGCCGCAATAACTTGGAAAGGACGAACGGATGGAGGGACAAACAGACAAATGGACAAGGGGAATGCAGTAAAGCCCATTTATCAAGTCATGGTATAATAAAATATAAAATATGCATAGTTACCTGTGTAATCTGCTTTATACTGAAATTTAGTGTCTCGATTACTATTTATTTTCTTACATGCAATTGGAGTCAGAATACATGTACCTGTGGAAAGAAAGAATGAAATACCTTAACAATGAAAGTGTCATCAAAGTTGGAACAAGACCAATTACATGTCTGGACCTGTGTCACCGTCACTCATGTTTTACTGAGAAAATTTTTTTTTCAAAAATAACAGAATGTTGTGTGTAAGTTTCCAATTTCAAACAAGTATTCATTTACCTTATTGCCAAAACATTTTTCAAATGCAAGTTATAATTGGGATACTATGAAGTTCAACAGTATTACTGTTATAAACAAAAATAAAAAACAAACAAACAAAAAACAAAACAAAATGTACACAAGAGTGGACCCTAATAGATGTCTCGCCCGTCCCTGCTTGTCGCTAAAACAGTCATACACTACTCAAGAGCAACCTACAAGCCAAATATTATTACCAATCCACTTACAGTAATTAAGAAACTATTCTAATCAGAAACACTCAACTTTGTTCACTAGACCATGAGATTGAGGTCAAGGTCAAAAGCCATATGGCAGACTGACATGTACTAACCAAAACCAAGCTATATACCAAATATCATTGACCTATGGCTTGTAGTTATTGAGAAACAGACTTAAGCAAAGAAACTTAACCTGGTCACTGGACCGTGAAATTGAGGTCAAGGTCAAAAGCCATATTGCAGACGGACATGTACTAACCAAGACCAAGCTATATACCAAATATCATTGACTTCTAGCTTCTAGTTATTGAGAAATGGACTTAAGCAAAAAAACTTAACCTGGTCACTGGACTGCGAAATATAGGTCAAGGTCACATGATTTTGGGTCCGACAGATAGGGTTCGCCGTAAGCTACATATGGACCAAATATAAAGTTCCTACATCAATGGCTTCTGTATTAAAACTTGAGTTTACGCCGCCGTCGCCGGCCGTCATACTTTGCACGCCTATGTCTCGCTTTCGCGACTTTCGTCGCGGGCGAGACAAAAACCGACATGACTGAACAAAGCATAAAATGAAAATAGTGCATATCACTTCAGTAAAGGTGAAAACTATACCAAAGTTTCAAATTAACACATACTTTTTATCTTTATGAGAAAATATGTGAAAGCAATGCAAAGACTCAAGAATAGCTTCCAATGATCAATGCATTCAAAACTGTGCAACATACCTGGAGTAAATAATGGATAAATTTGACATTTTTAAATTAAAACTGGCCTAAAGGGGAGGTTCACATCATCAATGTTTTCAAACAACAGAGGTGTCAGAGATGTGAATGTTTCAGATTACACAAACCATAATTACACAAACTGTAATGTTAAAATATGATGAAAAAATGACTAAGTTCAACAATGGATAAATTCCACATTTTTTTTTTCAAACCTTACAAAAGGGGAGGTGCACATCTTCATTGTATTCAGAACAAATCTGCAAAGCATGAGGTATAAGGTGTCAGAGTTTCAGACTACACAAACTCAGTACCCTAATGTTAAAATTTGACGAAAAAATAACTCAATACCCTAATATTAAAATTTTACGAAAAATGACTAAGTTAAAAAATTAACAAATTCAGCATTTTTTATACAAAACTCCCCAAAAGAGGAGGTGCACATCTTCAATGTGTTCAGAACAACTGTGCAAAGTTTCAAAAGTATTGGGTTAAAGGCATTTGAATTTCAGATTACACAAACTTGGTACCCCAAAAGCGTGACGGACAGACAGACAGACAGACAGAGTCAAACATCTCCTAGACCTGCTGTCACCCTTGGTGACACAGCTATAAATGATTTACTAGAAAATATCAAAGGAGAGGTGTTTTAAAATCAGAAATTCTGCTGCCATTTTTGAAATTCAGAAAGTAATGTTAGGTGCTAAAAAAGCTACAAATTGATACAAATTTTCTAAAACAAGAGTTTAAACAAGTGTATTTTTGTCACAATAAGAAATGTCCCTTAAATAGGGTCTGTAAGTCTTGTTCAATTTAAAAACTTCCAGGTACATAAATTATACTCCGAAGTTGCATTTTTGGCAAAAATATGTAACATTTGGACAGACGTCTTTTTTTTGTCGGGAAAAGTATTGGAATTGAAATTTTATCGTGAATTCCCTGGGGTCACATGACTAGACTTCAAGAAATCCAAGAATCAGATCCAAGAAAACGAGTTTAACCGCACCGCAATTTTTGCGCCTGTCCCAAGTCAGGAATTGGCTTGTCCTTGTCCTCTTATAAAATTTTAGTTTCTTGATATTTGGGTTATTGGATGTAGTTTGTTTCCATTGATTAATTCACTTTTTTACCTTTTTGGGACCATTTAGGGCTTGCTATATGGTGCGAGGTTCCTCACTGTGTTGAAGTCCATATGGTGACCCCTAGATGCTTTGTTTTGGGTCATTTTAACCTGCATACGGGATGTTGTCTTCTTGACATTTACCCCATTTCCTTTCTTTTTCATATTTATTTATGTAAAAAAGAATAGTCATTAAAAAAAAACATGATGAATTCAGTATCACCTCTCTATAGAGAGGGGTAACATATGCCAAAGAGAGCATTGTTAATATTAGCCCTTTTTTTAAAGGCTGGTTGCTGTAGAGGATCTGTGCCTAAAATGTTGTTATTTTTAAAAATGTAAAGGAAAGATGAGCAAGCTCACATACCATCACCCAAGATGAACGGCTGTACTATGGATACAAGATGATATATCACGTTAATTAACCTTCCTCAAATCATTTTTTTTTGGAAGAATTCGAAGAACACACACACACAAAAAAAGATACAAATAATTTTCATTTTCATTTCAGTACTACATACTCATCTTGGGTTTTAAACTACAAAATTTTTTAAGCTCAGAAGTCTTTTTGAGATCTTAAGGAAAACTGGCATAATTGGTTTGATGTTGTTTTTGTTGTCTTTTCACTATGATGTCAATCAATTGTCATGTTTGTTAAGTAGTTGGCCATAATTATTTCACCACCTTCAAACTTACATGTGCATTTCATGTAAAAACATCCAATGTTCAGAATTTCCCCTTCAATTTATTCCATTGGTTCCATTTTCAAATTTTTTTCACAGTGGCTAGATAATTAGTTTCATCTATTATTTGGAAAATATGTTACGTTTACAAGTTTTTTTGTTGTTATGACTGAAAAACAAGCTCAAAATTTCAAAGTGAAAATTTACAATGTATCAAGGATCTCGAAATGACCAAAAATCATTGGTCATGAATGATTTTTTTGACAAAATGTCCGAACTGATTGTATCTATAATAAATAGTGAGGCAGAAAATTCTGTGTTTCTACAATGAAAATCAAAATACTAATTGAGATAAAAATTATTTCAAAATTACCAAAAAAAGCTGTTTGTCAAATTCTTTTAAGGAATTTAAATTATGAAAATCAGACCAGAAATAAATTTTAGTGAACTTTTTTAAGAGAGGCCCTTTTTCCATGAAATGCACATGAAAAATTGACATTTATGAAATAATTATGGGCAACTTCTGTTGCTCCTTAATATTTAAATTTCAATACAGAGTAAATTCAGTTACATGTTGGAATGTTTTTATTATAATGTAAAAATGTGACTGGTTTATAAATGCAGCCGTCAGCTGTAACATTTAGCAAAGACATAACACCCTAGTTATTAATGTCACATTACATTTTGTAACTTCTTGCGTCTCTGGTCAAGAGGAAGTATAGACAGACTTGATGGTCTACATGAGGTTCTGTACAATTTCTAACCAGGAACTTATCATGCTGACATTAGTCACATACCAAGTTTGAAATCTGTTCCTCCAAAAGAAACTGAGTAAAATGTGACAGAAAGAACTTGCAGTATAATGGACAAGGTGTGTGCATTTTAGCACTGTCTATGGGGAGTTGTGAAAACAAACAGTAAATAATAAAAAAATCAAGTCTCGAGATGCACAGAATATTTCAAAGATAAAAAAAAAAACATACAAAAAAAAAAACCCTTAAAAACAAATCAACATGACGTTTTTTGGTGCAGTATTTACAGCATGTAGTTTGAGGTCATTTTCAGTAATATTTTTGCTACTATAAAGCAGTAAATGGCTAAATTCAGTAAGTGGTGAGTGGATGGAATATCTCAATTCTCTGTAAGTATAGTAACAAATAGTAAATTAAGTTTAATGACCATAGAGATAAGTATAACTTACAAACTGATATGAAACCTGGATTTTACAAGCTACAATATCCAAGCTAAGACCTAAAGATAATCTAACAATCCTCTTGAGGGAAAAATATCTAAGACTCACCAACAAAAGTTAAAATCAATGACCACATCACGTCTGGATATTCATGAAATCCTCTTCTAATCTCTGGTATTACTGCAAAACAAAACAAATTCAAATAAATCTTAATATAATTATAGCAGTGTGCGCCATTAGCCACAAGTCCAGTGCCGGAGACTTGTAAGTAAAAGTTCATTCCAACTGACAAAATTTTTTACAAATGTATAGATATATAGGGAAAAAATTTGGAAAGTGGTTTTTGGACTAGTAGCTGAAAAAAGTATTACATGCAGTCACTGTGATAGACTTCTGTATTGGTTTATTTATTGCTTTATTTACAGCATGAGAAATAATGCAATAAATCTTATATATATATATATATATATAAATGAAATTGTTCATTTTTCATATTTACCTAAATACATTTGTAGATATACACAGACTCAAAGTACCTATCCAAACATTTCCCATAAATGGCATTATGCATACCACAACATATAACTACATCAAATATGGTGCTTTATTATCAATTTGCTTCATTAATTTGTTTCCATGACAAGATAATTCTTTATTGCTAATCTGTGCTGATTTTGATACAACATGTAACATTATCATAAATGTCTATGAAACATAACAATAGAGGACTATATATAATATTCTTGTTATTCCAAAGGTGAAATGTATTATCAAATCCAAAAATGTATACTTAATAAACTAGAGGCTGTCAAGAGCCTGTAGCCCAAGTGGTCCTAGACTGGCACAATTATTACAAATAACCTCAATGATAAAGGTTCTCATTTTCTAGTATGATAATAGACCTCAAAGTAATATGGCCTAATGTGTCAGGGGAGATGAACTTTGTATGTGTTTCCCATAGGATTATATGTAAAAAAATGCTTCCTGTTGGGGCCATCTTGAATCTAATGTGGACTAAATGGACACATTTTTCAAAGTCTGCAATCGTGTGATCATTGTGACCAAGTTTGGTTCCATGGGAAAGTAGTTTCTACCCGTTTTATCTTTGAATGTGTTTTGCCTTTTCCTGTAGGGTCAAATATTAAACTATGTCCCCCGCTGGCAGCCATCTTGGATTTGATGGGGACTTGCTGGACACCTTTTTTCAAAGGGGACAGTTGTGACCAAGTAGTTTCAGAAAGAATCCCCATAGGGGCCAATGTTAAACTTTGCTCCTTGCTGGCAATAATATGGATCTGATTGGGACTTGCTGACATATTTTTCAAAGGGGACCAACTAAGACAGTTGTGACCATGTATGGTTCTAATCGGCCAAGTAGTCTCAGAGGAGAGATCTTTGAATGTGTTTTACCTTAACGACGAATGTAAAACTATGTTCCAAGTAGGCAGCCATCTTTGATCTGATGAAGAATTGCCTTCACGTTTTCCAAAGGGACCAAGTATTTTGGCTATGAAACTTCAAAATAATGCATTCAATTCTTATAAATACATTTTATAGCCGAAATATAAAAAAAAACAAGATGGCCATCTTGTATAGGGTCAGCAAACTTCCCATCATGAAAATAAAATGTAGGCCTTGATATACTGAACATTTTTTGCATAAAATATTAACCCCTACCTCAAATCCTTTTTGAAATATAAGGCAAAATGTAAAAACTTACCAAATATTTGACCAATAAAGGGCAATAACTCCCTTATAGGTATTCAGATTTTCTTCAAAATTTCTAGGTGGGTAGATCTTGAACATTTTTGCATTTAAAGTTGATCTCTATCTGTTATAGTTTTTTTTATAAAAAAAAATAAAAATTGACAAATAGAAAATTGTACAGGAAAATGGCAATGTCTCCAAAACCGGTTTTTTGATCTTCTTCAAACTTGCAGGGCAGGTAGATCTTGTCATGCTAGTCATTTTTATCCCCCCTCCTCCCCATATGTCATAACTTTGATATCCACAACAGTTTTTGAGTTCATTTGCCAAAATTGGCAATTTACTTTTATATCCTAATTTTAGTTACAGCAGCCATGTTGTTAGGTCCTCAGACTCTTTGGATACAATTTCAAATTTGTTGACATTAGTTGTTGAAACGGCCATATGTAGAAACTAAATTTACATCAACTGTAAAATTTTTTATTTACTTTTTTTATTTACATCATAAATGCCGGACCACTGCCTTTACATAAATATTTGATTTTGCAATTGTGCTGCTATAAGCTTTAAAAATAGTAAAAATCCAACTTTAATGTCATGATATTTAAACATTCAAAACTGTTAATAATATCAAGTTCACTTTTTAAAAATTTAACATTGACCTTTCTTTCTGGAATTCAGACGCAAAATCCGGAATGCAGAAATGCCCCCACTTACAAAATCATTACGGGCAATCCAGAACTGTTGGCAACTATGGACATGAACCCAACATGTGGATACACAAAAAGATAGGTAAGGCCTTGTTCATAAGTGAACAAAGAGATCATTCAGTATACTTCTATAGTCACACAATGTTTGTGCCTTTAACATCATGTAGTATAGGCATTTAGTTTCATTTTTCATTAGTGAACACTTCATTTTACTTTGGGCTGTAAACTCATCAATTCATCAAACATCGGACCGACCTGTTCAAGTGATTTTATCCAACTTCAGTAAATAAGTATCAGTATTCAGTAGATTGTTTGGATCATTCCCCTTGAAGAAATAAGCTTTTCTGAGGTATACAAGTCAAATTGAAATGAAAAGCTCTCACATAAAAATAATTTTTACTTCATCAAGTCAAATTAGTGAGAAATGAGTTATGACTGATTTCTTACATATATTATCGACAACTTTAGCAATCTTTGATCTGTAAAGGTTATTCATAAAATAATAATTTCATGCATCATTCGAAAGTCATTTTCCTATGACATGTGTATGAAGAACGATGATAATTCTTAAGGGGTAATTTTCAAAACCATACTCTTAAGCTTTAAGACCACACATCCAAACTAAAGCTTAAACAAATGTATCATACACCCAAATATCATAATAACAAGTGTGGACCCAAATTGATGTCTCGCCCGTCCCTTCATGGTCGCAAAATTGATATGAATTCTCAAATTGACTAAATCAGAAAACTAAACATATTCGCTAGACTGTGCAATTAGGGTAAGTGACAAAGGAATAGAGCAGACTATCATGAATCACCTAAAAAAAATATCAGTGACCACTGATAGATACTGAAAAACCAAACATGTTCATTAGAATGTGAAAATGAGGTCAAGGGCTAAAGCCAAACAGCAGGCTGTCATGTTCCATTTAAGACAAACCCAAATACCAAATATTATTGACCTTACATTAA
>MJUU01009125.1:3455-21674 GCA_002080025.1 Modiolus philippinarum
AGGTTGGTCTTGGGTAGTACATGTCAGTCTGGCAGGTGACTTTTGTCCTCGACCTCAATTTCATGTTCACTTTTCTAATTAGTTCACATAGATTTCACATCAATTTAGAGGCCAGCAGGGACGGGCGAGACATCTTTTAGGGTCTTCACTTGTTTACTCCATATCCTTTCATAAAATATTGCTAACTTTTAAAAATGCCTTTGGGGGTTTTGACGGGTGAAGCACCTCCAAGCATACCACAAAGCCTGTAAATGGGGCTTTAAATAGACTTTGCTTGTATTTTTAGCATTTTCATGACATTATAATCATCATGCAATAAACCAATGAATTTTTTGTTGAGTAGGGATGAAATAATTTCTCTCTGAAAAGTACAAATTAGGAGCTGTTATGGCAAAAATACCCATAAATAGGTATAGTTGACAGGCATGCAAAAACTTCAATGAATGATTTTGTTGAGCACTGTTTCTAGATTGAACCCTTTCTGTTTTAGTATTCCCAGAAATGACAGCCAAAAGTATAGGAAAGTTACAGTACATTTCCCATGAAAAAGTGGATGAAATGGTTTCTAAACCTGAGACCAATCTTACTTCAGGGAGTATTCATATTAATGGGGTAGGTGTTATTATTAAAAGTGAAGAAATGATTAAATCAGTGATGACAGAGATGTTTATAATTCCTAGGGTGAATTTCAGATGGTATGCAATGTTGTGCTTACCTACAAAGTAAAAATTCTATACCAACAATGTTTGCACATTGGTAGTCCGAAGCTTATTAGTCAAACACCAATACTTCTGTTATGATTAACTGAACAACGAGACAAGACTACATAGAACCTCAGGTCATTTATACAATGTAGTAAAAAATTCAAGGCAGCGCTGATGTTTGTGTTTTTGTTACCTTGTTTCTTGCCATGGCAGGGAAATGATGGAATGTGATGGGAACCACCCTTTTAGGTTTGAAAACCCAATGGCCAATGCTTGTTGGCCAGATTCATTTATTTGATATACATTGGAAATTCTCCTAAACAGATGAAATTTTTACTTTATATGACTACCTGAATTGAGCCAGAATGATGGCATGCATTGTAAGAAAGAAGCTTTGTTATGTGACATCAAAATCAATTTATGAATCAAGATACATATAAGGGTCAATGGAATAATCACGTCAAAATTGAAGGAACATGGGAATTGTTGTTTTTTATGCCCCCAGATCGAGGATCGGGGGGGCATATTGTTTTTGTCCTGTCTGTCTGTCTGTCTGTGCGTCCGAAACTTTAACCTTGGCTATAACTTTTGAACTATATAAGGTAGACTTTTGATACTTGGCAAGTGTATAGGTCTAATCAAGAGGAACATAAATATGCAAAAAAAAAATTAGGTCAAAGGTCAAAGGTCAAGGTCATAGGGGTCAAAAAGGGGTAAAAATCGGAATCTGGGGGCATATGTAGTGTTTCACAAACACATCTTGTTTTTAATTTAGGCAATTGGTTTGACATGCTAAGAATAGGATAAACTATAATTAAAAACATTTCAGTGATAGTAGAGATTCATTTTACAGTGACTCTATGTAAATTATTTTCCCTTATTTTTCTAGATAAAGAGATCTGTATACATGATGAGTTTCAATGATGCAATGCAATATGCCAGAGGAAATATTACCTGCATTAGAACAGCTGACAAAAAAGGTTTATACTGCTAGTCAACAAATTATCATATCTTTATTTTTAACTGTTTGAAAAAATGATTGGTCTGAACAAATGAATGTATATGGTATAAATTTATACAGAACAAAATCCCTAGAAATACTAAAGCAAATGGAACAATTCTTTTGTTGTTGTTCTTCATCTTTAAGTCACCTTGAGCCTTCAACGATGACCAAACACTCATACCTCAAAGTAAGCTCCATGTTAACCCCTAGTACTGACCAATGGAATTCACTTGTAAAATGTTGAACATTACTACATCCCTATCTCTTCTCTTTAGGTCATGGATTGGACAAGCTACTGTCACAAATGCTGTGATCCTGTATATATCAAGATTTGATTCTACGAATGCACTTTTTCTGTTGACCCATAGTCCAGAACTAAACAGCACTTTCTAGCTCATCTTGCTGTAGCCAGAGTGAACTATTACAATTTCTTGGAATCTGTCGTCTGTCCTTGATCTAGAATTTTTCATTCAAAGATCTTTTCCACGAACCTACAAGGACAGTTTTAAACTTAATCACAGAAGTCCTTTGTTGGACCTCTTGAAAATTGTGTTTGGCAGATCTACAACCAGTGCAAAAAGAAGAGCAATAGGGAACATAGATGAACTATTGACATTCTTGGATAACACATTCAAAGAAATTCTTTAAAACTGCATGGCCAGTTAGTATGAAACTATTTAAGTTTCAATAGTCCATATATGGTCCTTCAACAATGGTGTCATGTATGTAAGCACTCTATCCAAGATGGACTCCAAGAAAAAATGCACCAAATTGAATTTTATATTGTGACTTCTTTGTACAACATTAAATTATCCTTTCCTCTGAAGCTACTAAGCTAGTTAGAACGTTACTCTATAGATTGTATCTAGCACTAGGTCCACAACTTATCAAAAATGATTGCAATAGGAGCATAAATTTTCGCTGTAAGCTATGAGGAAACCCATTCATAGATCTTCCTTTAAACTGCTTGGTAGAGCTAAACTTAGTCAAATTGCCCTGTACAATAATAATGTTTTGCAGGCCTAATGGGGTTGTCTATAAACCAAGGTCAAGGTGAGTTCTATAGGCTCTTCAAAGCCTATTTTATATTTTTGAACAAAACAGCTGGATTTGTAACATGAAATTTTATTGAATGAGACACCTGTATGTACTACAGTCAGAATTTTCTAACTGGAACAAAACTACACTTACATACATGTACCTATATACATGTATAGTTATAGTGACAACAGCTGAAATCTTTATTCAGATTTCTATGGAAAAGAATGTTCTTACGAACAATGGAAAGTGACATATACTAATAGGTATTAATCTATTTCAAACGAACAATGCATAATAACTATTCAGGTCATTAATATAACTCAATAACTGTTATATTTATCAGGACAGAGCATCAAGGCTAGCGGCTGTTTTTACAGACTGGTACAGATACTGAAACATGTATCATCAGATGATGTACACAAGATGGCTGACTTCCTATTTGTAGATGCAAACTCAAGGTAATGACTTAAGATATTATGTTGAAAATATTTCACAACTTTTTAGTCATTTTTAGCTCATCTCACGAAGTGAGGGAGCTTATGTGATACCCCTAGCGTCGACGTTGGTGTCTGGTTAGGAAGAATGGTTAAAGTCCATTACTGCTTACTAACAAGTCCCACATCAACCATATTGGTATGTATGATGCATTTTGGGATGACAACAACAGTGCAAGCTTTGGATGCTGTCTGTGACCTACATTTCATGCATGAGCAACTTGGTTAGGAAGAATGGTTAAAGTCCATTTCTGCCTTCTTAACAGTCCCACATCAACCACATTGGAATGTATGATGAATTTCGGGATGACAATAACAATGCATGCTTCGAATGCTGTTTGTGACCTATATTTTAGGCATGAGTGACTTGGTTAGGGAGAATGGTTATAAGTCCAGTCCTGCTTACTGACATGTTCCACATCATCCATATTGGTATGTATGATGCATTTTGGGATGACAACAACAATGCATGCTTCGAATGCTGTCTGTGACTTATGTTTTACGCATGAGCAACTTGGTTAGGTAGAATTGTTAAAGTCCATTCCTGCTTACTGACATGTTCCACATCAACCATATTGGTATGCATGGTGCATTTTGGGATGACAGCTGCATTGAATGCTTTGGATGCTGTCTGTGAACTGCATTTTATGCATGAATGAATCTGTTAAATGATGATAGTCCCTTCCTGCTTATTGACATGTTTAACATGTGACAATGCTGCACAACGAGGTGAGCTAAGCAGGCTGTGGCTGCTTTCTATGATTTGATAAGGATTATACTGAAAGATTGCGTAATAATTAAAAGAAATATATGCATTTTAAAGTGTGTGAACTTGTGAGTATGTAAGCCTCAAGTTGTATCTTGAAGAGTCATGTCAAAGGAGAAATGAATATATCGGCAAATGAATTTCTTAAATGAAAAAATCTAAAAACACTGAAATTCAGATTGAACATAAATGGAGACAACATGGGGAAGATAATGCAAATAAAAAAAACAACAGGAATACCACAAAACTAAAGCAATAGCAGTGTAAACCTCCACAAAAAACCTGAGGTATCATCAGGTGCTCCAGAAAGGTAAGCATGATCTGCTCCACACATGACACTCGTCACATATGAAATGGAGTACAGAGTAAAATCATATATAGACTTTGGGTCGTTGTCTCTTTGACACATTCCCCGTTTCCCTTCTTTTTTCTATGAAGAAAACTCCACATGTTTTATGAGTTGAACTAATGTTGGGTCTAAAAATTGTTCCTTTTCTAGATATACATTTATGTATTACATTATATTTTCATGAAATTACAGGTTGAAGACAGCAGTTGATCCAGCCATCATTTTGGATGCATTCGGTGCATTAAATACAGAAGAGGCACAAAATATATTGGCAGACAAAATCTTGTTAGTCTCAAAACCAGATCCAATCTTAATCAGCAGACTACTAACACACATTGTCGGTAGTAAGAACCCACCAACTGAGGTAAGTCATTAAAACCAGGTCCTATCTTAATTAGCAGATTACTAACACACTTTGTCGGAAGCAAGAATCCTTCAAGTTTTTCCCCTTCTTCATTTCTTTCTAAAAACTTCTTTGTCTCTGGAATTTGAAATTTATTGAAATGATGGCTATGAATGGTTTTATTTGGTTCCTCAAAGTATCATGGCTTTATATGGGAAGATCAGTGAACAAACATTATTTTACTGTACTGAATTTATAATTAAACTCTATTGTAGGTAAGAAAATGATTTTGCTTCTGGTGAAAATATAGAACTGTTACATTTTATTTTTGATTAACATATATTACATAATTTTTTGTTTGTTTGTTCAAAGCTCTGTAAAGATTGTTTGAAGATCCAGATAATGGTTAATTTTGTTTAGTTCATAAATTGACAAAATTTTGATGTTTTTTTTTCTCTATTTTTAGAAAATTATAAAAGCATTGGAAGAGATGGTATATTCAAAGGACACATTTCCAGGAAACTTTTGGAAGAATGATTTATACAACAGAATTTTACTATCCCTTGGTTCCATAGCTAACAAACTATCTGAGACGAGGCAGTATAGAAGAAGTCTACAGATTGCAAATCATATTCATGATCTGCTTGGAATGCATGGTATGATTAATTTCTATACGACTGCAAAAAATTTGAGGTCGTTTAATGGTATGGCGCTGTCGTCATTGTCGTCCTGCGTCGTCGTCATCTGTAGACACTTTAGTTTTTTGTTAATAACTTAAGTTCCAGTTGACCAATCCTTATGAAATTTTAACACAGTGTTCCTTGGCACAAAAGGAAGGCTTTGGTGGGTTTGGTTATTTTGGCCCCTCCCGTTTTTAAAAAAGGGGTCAAAAAGGGCAAAATTGGGTGTTTTCACATATTTGCTATAGAATATTTATTATTTATTGGATTTTTGGTTGGGGTTGGATGGGGTTTCTTTCAATGTGTTCCTAATTAAATTTCCTATCGGTAGTATGCCAACAGATTTTACGTGGCATGTTCCGTTCGAGAAATAAATGGGGCCCAAAAGGGGTGATTTTCAAAAATTTCATTTTATTTTCAGTCCGATTTTGATGCAGTTTTTGCAATGGATTCCTTTTGAAAATGAATATAGAGCTGCATCATCAGATTTTTGACAACATGTTTCTTTTCCGAGCTATGAGGGGCCAAATGGGGATAAATTTGCAAATTTGCAGATTGCGTGAAATTTTCATTTTTCATTGGATTTCGATGGGATTTTTTTCTTTGGATTTCTCTTGATATAAGCTTTCAGAATTATGTCAATGGATTTGGCATAGCTCTTACTACTCTTTTCCAAGCTACAAGGGTCAAAACGGCTGAAATTGCAATTTTCAAAATATGTAAAATCTTATATTTTTGTGTTGGATTTTAATGGGGTTCCTTTCTTCAAATTCCTCGACTTATCATATAGTTAAAGTAATATGTTGACCAATTTTACATACCTCTTACCATTTTAGATATATAGAAGGAATTATAAGGGTTAATTTTTGTTTTTCCTTAGCTTGTGTGCAGCTAATTACTTGTTTTCTTTGAATACATCTTGATATAAATCTGTCAGTGGTTTTATGTTCCCTAGTTTGTGTCCAGCTAATTACTGTGTCAAGTTCCTTATTGTATCGATCTATTTACTGTGTCAAGCTCTTAACTGTGTCCACATTCACTTTAAATCACGCTTGTTCAAATTTCAGTGGTCGACATGCTGCGGTCGTATCATGCTGGGCTCGGCATAGCCCTTTATTCGTGACTTGTTTTATTTTGATTTTATGATATAATTAATGCATAGGAGGAAAATGTATGCATTTTCATCATTTAACAAAGTGGCCAATTCTCCCAACTTTAGACACCATTTGCTGCCTGCTGTACATGCTCAATATCTCTGGAATGGAAATTCTTGAACTGACATTTTTATTGGTTTTTCACCCATTCTCACAGTATTTAGTGATTGATGAAACAAGGACAGGCATTTTGCATTCTACATGTTGCTGTATTATCAATTGGAAAGACATTTGTAAATATAACAAAATTATAATCTTGAAAATGGCATACTCCAGTATTTCAAGATAAACCTCCTTTTGAAAATAATGAAAACTTTCTGTAAAAATTCCAGGATCTCCTGGAATCAATGACTTTATATTGCATCTCAGATTAAGTTCTTTTATATCTTGTACTATAGGTAAACAATATTGTAGAAATTTAATGCATAAATAATAGATAATATGATTGTGAAGGTAAAATGTATTTTATGACTGGTTCAGAAGTGGGAAAAAAATCTCATAAATTTGAACCTTCTTACTAGAAATTCCTTTGTCTGACATAACAATGTAATAAATTTTCAGACCCATGGACATACAGACAGAAAAGATCAATTCAAACTTCTGTGGAGCAAGCAGAGTCTGACCAAAGGAAAGTTGTGTTGCTTGAGACTTTGGGAAATGCAAGATTAGATGTCTCATATGATTATATTGTATCTCATGTGAACTGTACAAACTCTCCATGGGTAAAACGAGCTGGACTTCATGCTTTGAGAAAATATAATCATGAAAAGGTATTGTATTTATTATTTTAAGAAAGGAAATAAAGGTGTTATGATAAGGATAATGTCATAAAATAATAAAACATTTATAACACGGCAAGTCCGGTCAGTGTTTGGATTTATAGACCTGATAAGAGTATATTGAACTCAGACTGCATCCTTGGCATGGAGTATTGTATGGGGATCTTTATTATGTAAAGAGTTCGGGATCTTTCGCATGCCTACTTCCTGTTTGACGGAATTTAGAATATTTTTCCCTGTCAGAGTTACAAAATTCCCGTCACATTTTTCTCAGGAACTATGTATCATAGCCGTATGCAATTTGGCATAGAGTATCAATATTGGGACTTATATTGTGTAATAGAGTTTGGAGTCTCTCCTGAGCCCACTTCCTGTTTTATGGAACTAGAATAATTTTTGCATCTTGGAAATTTGTCACATTTTTAGTTCGCCTCAACGAAGTTGAGGGGGACTATTTGAGTACCCTCGGCGTCCACATCCGCTTTTGCGCCCGTGTCTGTGTCCGGGTCCGCATTTGGATATATATCTTGGGAACTATAAAGGGTAGGGTCATCAAACTTTGTGTGCAGGTGTATCTTGGGTTGTCTCACAGCCCCCAGGAAAAATAGGTCTCTCTGACCTATATTTCACGCTTGATCGCCTTACATTTAATTTTAAGTCCAAGTTCATATCTCAGGTACTGTGCATGGTAGGATCATCTAACCTTGCATGTGCATGCATCTTTGGCGGTAGGTCAGCATCCAGGCAAAATAGGTCACTTTTACCAACATTTTCCGCATGATTGACTTACATTCAAGTTTACGTCCGAGTTCATATCTCAGGTACTGTAGGTGGTAGGATCATCTAACCTTGCATGTGCATGCATCTTTGGCGGTAGGTCAACATCCAGGCAGAATAAGGTCACTTTGACCTACATTTTCTGCATGATTGACTTACATTCACAAGTTTACGTCCAAGTTCATATCTCAGGTACTGTACGTGCTAGGATCATCTAACCTTGCATTTGCATGCATCTTTGGCGGTAGGTCAGCATCCAGGCAAAATTTGGCCATCTTTGACCTACATTTCCCCATGAGTTACTTACATTCAAGTTTACGTCCAAGTTCATATCTCAGGTACTGTACGTGGTAGGATCATCTAACCTTGCATGTGCATGCATCTTTGGTGGTAGGTTAGCATCCAGGCAAAATTAGGTCACATTGACCTACATTTTCTGCTTGATTGACTTACATTAAAGTTTACATCCGAGTTCATATCTTGGGTACTGTACATGGTAGGATCGTTTAACCTTGCATGTGCATGCATCTTTGGCATTTGGTCAGCATCCAGGCAAAATAAGGTCACTTTGACCTTTATTTTCTACATGATTGACATATATTCAAGTTTACTTCCAAGTACATATCTCAGGTATTGTACAGGAATATAACATAATAGTTCAATTTTCAGTTACTGTATGTTACATGTTAATGTAAACTTAGATATTCATCACTCTCTCATATTGAGCAGTATTAAGGCAAAGTTATATTATTGTGACCATATGGGGGGACACATGTCTTGTCTTGAATACTTACTACTACGTTACAGCCTTATCAATAAGTTCTGATAAAATTTGCAATAATTTTATTTCAGGCCATTGGTGTGATGTTAAATGCAGCTTTGTATGATGAAGATGAGAGTGTTAGATATGAGGCTTTGTTACAGTACCAGTCTCATCCTAAAGCCAAAACTGTATTTCCCGTCAGCAGGTATAGTCTAGTCACATTGTAGGCCATTTCATTTTTCAACAAAAAAAGGGAAAAAAATCCACCTTTTGCTTTGTCCATGAATAGTAATGTACAAAATATAAAAATAATTTCAAATTGTCTTGGAAGAATGAAAATTAAAAATAAATGTTTATGGAATTTGCAAATATATTACTTTATTGTCGCATTCGGCTTTGACCTTAATTTCTTGCTTCACTGAACATGCATACATGTGACTTACGGGGTAAGTTACGCACATTTTATGTGCACTTTATTTCAGACATGAAAAGCTGGTTTCCATTTTAGACTTTTGTGAATTTCATGCTGCATTGAACATGTTGAACTTTCATTTAAAAATTGGTTTGCCACAACTCTTAGATTCATAAAACTATTGTATAAATTTGTACAGTGAATATGATGGAGCTTTGGATATTCCTAATTCCTATGAGACTGGTATAGAAGAAATACAATCACATCCTCGCTCAAAGAGAGAATTTTCAGCATCCACACTACAGTTCAGAAAAAGAGCTCCTGATGTAGCTTGGAGAAAGATGGTGGGGTCTACATCTATTGGTGCTTCATTTGGTGTAACCATGGCAAACTTAATGGATTTGAATATAGGTATTCTTGTGTAACATTACTTTTCAGTTTATTCAGTAAATCCTGTATAAACTGAACCCTAAACTAAGCTGAAGATTGCCCCTTTCACATAATATTAAACATTTAATGATGACTTCAAGATGAAGAACAACAATAAAAGCATTGTTCTAATGCTTGGCTTCGATGTGTTTGTAAAGACTTTATCTTCTGTACCGTACCTTTAGTCCATATCCTTTCATTGTTTCTATTAAAAGTCTGTGAAATCCTGAAAACTCAGCCAAAACCAAAGATGATGTAATGTCTGTTTGTATTAGTATGTGTACAGTCTAAACAGAAGTCATTAAAAAACGGCAGTAGAATACCAAAGGAACAAAGAACAAGATAACATAAAAATCAAAGTCTAGAGACAGGGCAAAAACAAGAACACCAGAAGATGGAATAGTAAAAACTCTTAAAGTCTAGAGACAGGGCAAAAACGAGAACACCAGAAGATGGAATAGTAAAAACTCTTAAAGTCTAGAGACAGGGCAAAAACGAGAACACCAGAAGACGGAAGAGTAAAAACTCTTCAAGTCTAGAGATAGGGCAAAAACGAGAACACCAGAAAACGGAAGAGTAAAAACTCTTCAAGTCTAGAGACAGGGCAAAAACGAGAACACCAGAAGACGGAAGAGTAAAAACTCTTCAAGTCTAGAGACAGGGCAAAAACGAGAACACCAGAAGACAGAAGAGTAAAATCTCTTAAAGTCTAGAGACGGGGCAAAAATGAGAACACCAGAAGACGGTGGACTGAAGACACTACACAAAACACATGAACACCACAAATACAGCATTCAAAAAATAAAGCACTTACAGTGTGAACTCTCAAAATCATGCTATTTCCAAACTCCTTTATGCCAAAATCCACACAAACAAATAAAAACATTATAACAAAGTTTTACTGTATTTTTTTGGGAAGTTATGGAAAATAAATTGCTGACGAATAAAATGTCATTTCATACATGTATGATAACTAAAACATTGACTCATCATACATGTATTTTGGTATGATAGATTTGTCAACATTTAACCTCAAAATTTGCAACAGTAAGTCAGTCGAAAAATTTGTTTTGCAATAAAAAGAAACATAAATTGTCTGAAAAATGCAGTATTAAATGTAGGAATATCATCTTAAATACTTATAGATTAAAAAAATAGATTTGTTTTCCAGGATATTTTTGGATTTGCCATTTGAAGGCTTTTTTGGAAAATTTTTATTAACAAAAACACCATTTGGGTGCTAGAATTTGGGAACTAGAAAGATAAGAATTGGGGAAATTTGCATGATTTTCAAAAAGATCTTACTGGGAAGGCCTATATTCCACAATGATAAAAGAGCTGAAAATTCCTTGTAACTGAGGTAATCAAGACTGGAGATCGAATGGTAATAGGAGTTAAAAAAACCTTATCTAAAAATCTTATACTGTAAACCAGTAAATGTTTGCGGTAAATTGACAGGATTTTAGTTCAGGCAGTTTTGAATTTGCTCTGCCAAATTATTGACCATTGACTTCAATAATAGACAATTATATTTGCGCTGTTTTATTTTCGTGCTTCCATCCTAAACGCGAAAATCACGAAAATAAAACTGCCTAGAAAATTTCCCAATTTACAGTATCCAATGAAGTTGATATGACAAAAAAAGACGATTTGTCTGTGAGTATACAACTGTAGTAAGTAATGTATCCAAATGATGAAATTCTCCATCTTGTTTTTGTAGCTCCTCTTAGTGGTGACATCAGCATTGATATGCAGCATGAAGTATACACTCGTCTTCATCTCGGTGTTGTCAATGACAACATAGATTTCTTCTCAGGACGACTCTGTTTCAAAGGGAGTTCACAGTACAATCTGAACATTCTACAAGAATGTGAAATGAAAAACATTGCAACCATGGCAACCAATTTTGATAAGAACATTCAAGGAATAGTGAGTGGGTTAGCTAATGGAGTTGAACAATTCAGAGCTGCTATAGACGGACCACCTTCGATGAGAGACGTTACAACAGAACTTACGATGGCATTAGAAGATTTACCAAGTAAAGTAAGTTCTTGAAAAAAAAATCCCCAACACAAAAAACAAATATAAAATGTCCTGTCAAAAAGAAGAGTATACATTAAATCTTTAAAGTTATTTCAGATTGACGTGTCAAATTAAAATGTCTTATGATTCTTCAATTATTTCAGCTTTTTTGCATGAATAAACATTCGCAATTTAAGATTTTTGTGATTAAGTTAGATATGAATTTTCCTGGTTTCTTGGAGTTTTGTCATAGGATTATCAGCAGTTTTCATTGGATATGATCATTGTTGACTAGAAACATTTGTTGCTAATTGGAACAAAACATCAACATCAAAGCAAATCAACAAAAAACTATCTCACAACTTTGAAGAATTTTATATCGGTAGATATTGGCTCCCTTCAAATTAAACATGCAGATGGCTTTTAAACTGCATTTTGAAAATTACATAACTCCATTAGATATCTACTGATATGCAATCCTTATTGTTAATGATACCTATAATTTAAGAACTTACAAAAATCTTCAGTCCTGCAGGTCCAGACTGCCAAACAACTGCTAGGACAGGCATATTAATGGTTCGTGAAGGTCCCATTAACCTTAAAAAAATCTCAACCATTATTGGTTACTTTCTTTGCAAAAATATTGTTGGACAAACAGATAAAGTGACAAGTAAAAAAATGTTTTCTTGAACTGTGTAATATACTGGGAGATTTCTTTAATTATTCGTTATAGGTTACAGAGTTACATTATCGAGCCAATGAAGTTATGACAATACTGGGACAGATTTGTGAGAAAGAGTTAGCTCCCTTCTTTCAGCCGTTACAGAATTTAATTAAGAAAATAACAACCCTGTTGACCCATGTGAGAACTGATGTCATGGATTTCTACAATGTAAGTTTATGTGACGTAAACATTGAGTTACAAAAACAGGATAACAGCAAACACCTACAATGGCCAGGAACTACAATTACATGCCACAATTTACAAGCAAAATGCACCAGAAAAACAATTACGAAAACAAGAGACAAACATAAATAACGATAGGAACTCGGGATAGCTGGACTTGGTACCGGCTCTAGCAAAAGCCAGTGGTAGGGTTAAACCGCTTTATGGGTACCCAAACCTCCCCTTTCTCTATCCAATTTCGCTATAGTATAATAAACATGTGAATAAATCCCAATACAGGTAGACTACTAACTCAATGACCACTATCTTGGAACAGAAAAGGCATGTGACAAAACGTAATTTTGAAAGAATTAAGGGTCAAAGAGTGCTTGCCGCTAAACTGCCGGCTAGCTCAAGGAATCTAGTCTGCTGATAAAACACTGTCGCACTACAGAAGAAAAATCAAACTCAAAACTCCCCGAAGTGTTTGGTAAAGAGTTTTCATGTGTGTATGTATTTGTAAATTAATGGTATGCTTTTCTAGGAATAAATGTGACCTTGTGTTTGTGTGTGTGTGAAACGACTGTAGAATACTGAAGGAATAAAAGTTGTTTGAATTTTATAAATTTTAGTCCAGAGACAAAAAAAATTGGCAACATAAAAGTAACTTTTATCGCAAGACATTAAAAATCAGATACAATACATAATGAGTAGCATAAAAAATGATGTAATTGATTTATGTAATTTGAGTATCTTTTGAGTGACCTTTACATTGTGTGTGTATCTGTTAATTGTCAACAACAACAATCCCATGTCTTACAAACCAGAAAATCCCAAATATGTGTATTTATAATCATGATTGTTGCAATGTTCAATAATATCACAAAAAATTAGAATAGTAAAAAAATCAGTTATACAACAATGTAGATTAGTGATTATACAAATTAATTAAATGCCTTTAAAACACTAAAAACTCCAGTTGTATTAGAAAATCTCTTCCCTACTAAATTGTAGTCCTTGAATTTTGTATTTCAGAGATTATTGGAAATTATAACCATGGTGATCCCATATAACACCAGAATTACATACCTTGGTGTCGCTGATGTAATTGATGGTCTCAAGTTCTTTGTGAAAGATCCCAAATCAGCCATGGCCAGAATTAACAAAGGTGTCATGCAGTAAGTTTTTGTATCTTGTAAATTAAAGCAGAAATATATTTGTTGGGGATTAAATTTGGTTTATTTCATGGTTAGGCCAGAGTTTTTTTATTAGTTTGTTTACAGGACCGCCGACCCTAATTTTCCTGTTTTTAAAATAAAAATAAAATTTTAAAATGGTCTTTTATTTTTATTTTTTCCGTCCGACTCCCACCCAAAATGATTCTAAAAAATAATATTTTCATCTGTATTATAAAGATTATATTCATTTGGGCACAGAGAAGATGACAAAATACAGAACAATCTCTTCAAATCTGGTCGGAATTTGATGCACCCAAACCGAATATGAAAACCAGAAGTTTCTTTTTAGACTTCCCTGCCTTCTCGTACCAAGGTTAATGAATCAGTCTAATACTTTTTCTGTCAAATGGAATGGTAACAGACTCTTAATAAGCAGAGCATGAGAAGAAAGTCCGATGACAGATTAACAACTCCGTGTCAAAGACCGTTTCTGTTTTAAAAGTTGAAAACAGTCGGTGACCTGTTGCCGGTTGTTCTCCGTGATGGATACATGATAAAACCATCGAGAAGTGGACTGCTTTCAAAGATGTACAACAAATTTGGGCGTTTCAAATCGTCCTTGTTGTTGTGTTTTTTGAAGCAGTGTCACACGTGTCATCAACATCTGAACAAAATACTTCAGTTTTGATGGCGATGCATATGTCAATATAAAGACAAAATCGTGAACATTTTATTTGCATTGAAAGTTGATGCCAATGATTTTGTAGATTATCCCAAAGTTGCTTGAATTTGTGAAGGTATCCTTGAGAGAATAATAAAACTGTTGAAAGATCTATGAGGAAATATGGTAACAATAATTTCAAACTATGAACAACAAAAATTTGTCTTTGTTTATGCAACAACATCAAGATTTTGCCGTTGATCAACATCTAGTGCTGCTGATGAGGAATTCATTTCCAAAATGGCCATACAGCTCATTAAAATTATTGCAGTTGGAGTAAACATAATATGTGTTATGGTCTCATGTTCATTTACTCCATATCCTTTCGTAAAATATCATATTACGATTAAATTCAATTAATGGTGTGGTGCTAATGAAAATGTTAGTGACTGTTGCACTAAAATGGAAATGTTTTCAAAAACTTTCAAGAGGCAAACACTGCAATGACTGATCTGCTACTTGTATATTAAAGAAAGTCGGTTAAATTTAGATTTCAAAACCTCTATAACAAAAGTTTCTTAATATCATGTCACTTAATTATGATCTACAAAGTTATATATGTCTTTCAGTATTCTCACATTCTTGGACTTACTTTTAACACATTTAATCCAGGCCTTTGGTATGCTCTTGTCGTTTACTTATTGTTGACAATGGCATACAGTTGAAACTGATGACACTCCAAATTGGAGTTGTCATACAAGTTATCAGGAATAAATGAACAAAAGCAAATTGATATAAATTCATTGCTTTAAAATGGTAATAGTGACATTTAAACTGCAATTTGTTCAGAAATTCAAAAATAAAAAATATTTTGACGATTTATCTTTTATTTTTATTTTTTTTGTCGACTGGAGCTTTTCGGCAGTTTTATTTTTATTTTTATTTCGTCCTTCCTACCCAATTTTTTGTTTAAATTTTCCCGTAAACCAATTAATAAAAAAACTCTGGCCTTAAGAGTTGTCAAAGAAATTTAATCCCAATAAGTTTAATTCAAGAGTAATAATTACTATATATTTGATATGAATTCGACAAGAATTTGTCAGTATGAAAAGTTTTAAAGTTTAAGTCCACCAAATTTTATCCAAAGAAAAAAAAGTGACGATACTGTATGTGTATGTAAGATTTGCCATAATATAACATTGTATTTAAAGGGCCCACTTATTTTGTTAAAACTGTTGCAGTAATACATGTATTTTAATATAGAGATCACACATAATACAGTAGAACTTCAATGACTCGAACTGCAATAGGTCGAACACCATGGATGTCTCGAACCCTTTTTCAGGTCCCGTTTGTTCAAGTTTCAACATAGTTCGACCTCGATTTCTCGAACACTCTTGTAACTCGAACTGTTTTCATTGGTCCCTTGGGTGTTTGAGCCATCGAAGTTTGACTGTATTACTGCATTACTGACCAGAATTGAAATGAACCTCAACATAAATTTGCCACTATGATTAGTAATGTACAGTAGAACTTCAATGGCTTGAATACCTTGCAATCTTGAGCAATTTTGTGGTTCCTATGTCCAAGTTCAAACATAGTTTGACCTCAATATCTTGATCAGCCTTTAAGGTAGATAGACACTATTGCTCTGCGCAATTCAGTCGCGCATTAGAAAAATAAAGAGTCAGATACGGAGTAGGTTTGATTTTTGGACTGGAACAGTAATTTGACGGCTTTTCCTTTGTGACATCATAATTAAATGACAGATTTTAAACGTCATATTTCGTTTACTTTGCCGCGAATTAACTCCCTTTTCCCGTAAATAATGTTTAATCCGGAAACTTTGTAAAATATCTTTGTTAAAAGCATGGTGACATATACATTTTTTTATTGTTACCAGTAAATTACATCGTAAAGTAGCTTTTCACAAAAATACATCAAATTCTAATGGATAAAAAGTTCATTTCTTTCAAGTTAAAAATTGCCTTTCCACATTTTCCCCGTGCATTCTATGTACTATGTAAATTTGGGTGAAAAACAGGCTAAAAATGAGCAAACTTTGATCTCAATTCTAGAAAAGCAAGCATGGTGACCCTTACTTTTTATTACAGGTTTCGGTTAAGTAAGATTGGTTCTTCAATTGTGCCGACTTACAACAAAATCTCATGGATATGAATATTACTGTCTGTCTACCTTAAATGAACTGTTTTCATTTCATTGATCCTTTGGGTGTTGGAGCCATGGAAGTTCGACTGTACTTGCTTATTTGTTGATAAAACATAAAATACATCAATCCAGAAATGTTTATTTATAAGGTTATTTACCGTTGCATACCTATTAATCTTCTTTTTGTAGGATTTCAGATGCTGTAAAGAATCTAACTATAGCTAGAAGTAACATTCAAGAAGCGAGCTTTTTCCTCAAAGGTATTTTATTTTGCTTTCATCAGTTATTAAACCTGCATGACAAGAAAAGGAATGCATTGAACCTAACTTAATATCAAAGATGATTTTCTTTTCTGCCTTTTAACTGATTTTTGCCGTTGTCTGGAATTGTCTATTACAATTCAACTATTTTGTAAAATAGTGGTATTTGGTATCCATTTTGGCCATTTCTGCTTGTTCATGTGAACAGCAAACTCATTGTTTTATCAAATGATTTTGTTAATTACCGATAAAAAAATAACTGAATTTTTGTGTCTGATGCTTCAACTATTATCTCCAGTAATAGACAATGATGGGCTCTTCCATTATTGCCACAATATTTTTTGTATCAGAAACAATACATGTATATTATTGTTCCTGGTAGTTGTACTGCCTCTGAGTTTGTTTATTGCATTTATGTGATTGTACCCCTATATTCTTTTGCTTGATAAAATCTAGAAATTTTGAATCTCGATTCAAAGTATTTTGTATGCTTTGAAATGGATAATACTAAACAAGTGAAATTTCAAACATGATCTGCAATCATCATTCAGAAATATTTTAGATGTGGTCTGTATTACAATACTGTTGCACTTCTGTACATTAGCTCATAGTAGACAGACACACTGCATAGGATACAATGTCAATAAAAATGGCCAATTATTGATGTATTCTACTTTATCCAAATTGTATAAGAATTGTTGTCGCATAAATTTTTTGATATTTGTAGATTTACTCCATATCAATTTCTTATGACCTAGCCTTATGATGACGGGGTCATTAAGTATCATTATACCCCCACTCGTGAGTGGGTGGTATATTGGAATACCCTTGTCCGTCCGTCCGTCCATCCGTCCGTCCGTCCTTCCGTCCTTCTTTCCGTCCGTCCGTCCGAGGTTTATCACATTTTTCTCAGCTACTGCTGGTCGGATTTATTTCAAATTTGGTATTTGACTTTATATTTAGGGGGAAAATGTTGTCTGCCATTTTGATCACCTTATGATATCAACTTCCTGTTTTGCGGACTTAGCCATTTTTCCCTTTATTGAACATAGTAAAAATTTTCGTCGCACTTTTCTCAGCTACTGCTGGGCCGATTTATTTCAAATTTGGTATTTGACTTTATATATAGGTGGAATGCGTCGTCTCCCATTTTGGTTGCCTTATGATATCATCTTCCTGTTTGGCGGATCTTAGCCATTTTTCCCTTTATGAACATAGGGAAAATTTTCGTCACACTTTTCTCTGCTAATGCTGGGCCGATTTATTTCAAATTTGGTATTTGACTTTATATATAGGTGGAATGCGTCATCTCCTTTTTTGGTCGCCTTATGATATCAACTTCCTGTTTG
>MJUU01009127.1:6100-33484 GCA_002080025.1 Modiolus philippinarum
ATCATCCTTTCCTATTGTTAGACCAGCCTGCAGAGTACTTCCGCAAAACCCGTATCTGTTTGACCCGCATATATCAGAAGTTGACATGGATATATCACGCGATTCTCCCAACGTTTCAAAGTTAATAACTTTTTTCAAGTGTTCACACAAAATCAAGCTGATAAAAGTAAACATCTATTATATTTTCTCTTTCCGATTAGATATTCTAAACAAAGTCATAATTACACAAATAAATATACTAGACTTCAGAAAGAACTGTTGAAAAAGCGAGAATAGCGCGTATGTCGAATTTCCCGCGTAACTTTGGGAGAATTTGAACCCTAATGATCAGTTCAAAAGTTACAAATATAAAATACAAAATGAAGGATGATAAACAAGTTATTGGGCTTTTGACAGCTGAAGTATTGATAAATATCATCCCGCTCGCTAGAATATGAAACTTGCAGTTCGTTGGCTGACGCTCATTCGCCCATGTGCTTCATATTTTGGCTAACGGGATGACATTTTACGATATATATCTGTCAAAAGTCCGATAACATATACATAACAAGCGAGGTAAAAGATGGGACAAGCATCAAGTAGGACGTGCTAAATAACTATCGAACTATGTAGATCGAAAATGCTGCTGATATATTCTTTTCTTGGATATGGTGCAATTGAAGTCTTCAGACATATCCGTTATGTCTTTTAGACACACTAATTTCTAAACTATGTTTACATTTACGCTTTATTTTATATTGTGTGACTTAAAAATTCAGAGCAGATGATACCGCTTGTTATCATATACTTAGTTAAAATATGTTTAAAAATTTTACCCCTTAATAAAACCAGATAATTTCAGCAAAAAGTGTCGAAGCGGGCTGATATGACATCAATATCTACTGCTTCCGGTAATTATCGCATACCTTTCCGTCACAACTCGGAAGCTTTATCACACACAAGTTCGTGTATTTCCGTAAAAACGATAAAAATTGCACACGACTATATCAAATAAACTGAGTTTTATCAAAAAATACTTATACTACATTTTTCAGCCAAATTCTTTTACAGTTGAAGTATATGATAAAAAAATCATTACATGGCATTTTTCATATCACATCCTTCATCAGCCCTGGGCCATTTAGTCATCCCTCGAGCCTGACGGCTCTCGAGCTGATATAACGACCTTGGGCTGATAAAGGGTGTACTATGAAAAATATTTGTGATAATCTATAATTATTTATTGGGTTGAAACTGCTACTGCTTAACTTTTGTGGCGGTCTAAATCATTTTTGTTTATGACAAGATATCGCCTATTGTGTTACATCAGAATTGCCGTGTTAAGTTTTATTCTAGATGTGCTCTTTCTGACTTTTCCCTAAGATATTCGTATGCCCATGTATTATGTGCCCTTTAAAACAATCTACTCTTTCTGAGTTTTTTTTAATCTATATTCAGACGTTTCCACCTGTTATTGGTTTGAATGTTGGCGGTAAAATATTTACCACTCGACTTACCACGCTACGTAAATACCCCGATTCCATGCTGGGAGTTATGTTTAGTGGTAGACACCATGTTGATCAAGATAAAGATGGTAACTATTTTATAGACAGAAATGGAAAGTATTTTGAACATATTTTAGATTTCCTAAGAGACGAACATTACCTTCCACCAAAAGAGTTGTTTAAGTCTGTACTTAAAGAAGCGGAGTATTTTTGTGTTTCGGAATATACAGTTCAGCTGAAAAATTCGCCACCTTTATATCCAGAGATGATCTTGATAGATGAGTGTCGTAGTGCAATAAGCAATTGCAATTACAAGGAATTGCTTGATACTGTTATTCAAAAGTCTAAAATAGATGTGAAAACTGATATCTTGCAAAAATACTATTCACAGAACGTGATTGAAACTAGTGTTTATTTGATTAATTGTAAAACGTCCGAATTGGCAAATCTAGGAGACCCCGATCCACAAGCTGAATTAGGAAGGCCACATTTACGTCAAATGTACTTTGGAGCGTCTTCCTTTGATGATATGTTGTCGCGCTGGGAAGGACGTCACAACGTAAAGTGTTCATTATATCTTTGTAATCCAGGTTTTGATCCTAAAGCTTTTTCTTTGGTTCTAGTTTATGATCTACAGGAATCTGGATTCAACGTTGAAATTAATCAACGCCCCATAGAAATGTCTAGCAGTTGTTATTTTGACAATATGCTATATACTTGTGAATGTATTTTGCATTTAACCTTTACTTGGACACTGAAAAAATTATGAATTTTAAGGGTACATTGTTGAGAAAATATGTTATAATGTTTTTAATAAGACACAAGAAATAGACAATAAAATTCAATACTCCCATGAGCTTCTGTGCTTAATATCCTACTTTTATGATTTTCTTTATTGTGAGTTTTAAAAAATTAAATGGATTAAACTTTATTTATTAATAGAGATTTAATCAGGACGCCACTGAAATTCAAAAATCAGTTATTATACCAATTAAATACAGATGCAGAGCAAACAAAAAAAAAATACCGAAGTTACTTTGAATTTAAATTCTGCTTATAAATACCATGGAAAAAATATCAAAATGTACTGCGGATCTATATTGTATAAATATTTTCAAAAATATTTAATGCAAACACTGACAAAATCTCATCTGAAAGTTGTTGCATGATGCTGAATAGAAGTGAAAAATTTAAGAAAATTAAAAAAATGTAAGCTTAACATTATTCAAGTGCCATTAATTCTACAACAATGTTATAACAACATTTACAAGAAAAACTCAAACATAGCATATTCGTGTTTTAAGCAAAAATTTATGCATCACAATTAAAAAAAATATACATAAAACATTAACTAAAATAAAATTAACATAATGACAACAAAGTTATAAGCATGTTTCTCTAACATTTTAGTTCCTATGAAATGTCAAAACAAATTTTAGTAAAATTGCCAATAAAAGCTTTGAGGACTCCTTGGAAATCCACCTTTCATCTTTCCTTACATGTAATTGAATTACCTTAACTAGCACACTCAAACACCCGGCGCCAAAACATATTTGAGAATCCTGTGTTAGTGACGTCTGAAATAAAATGAACAACTCAATTACAATGACAGACTTGTTTCATGAATTTGTGGATAGGGATAGAATGTATATCTTCATATCCCGAGGACAATCCATAAGTAAAGAAGAAAACCAAATTCAAACTTAATCTTAAACTCAAACTTAAAAACGTTACACAGTATTTGGAACAATCCTTACAAATATCTAGTCAATGTGTCAAGTAGTTTCAGAGGAGTTACACTAACGAGACAATATCTTTTAAGTCTAGGGAAAATGGTCAAAGTACCTGAACTCCTATAAATATTGATCTGTCAATATAAGTCCTACAACTCCTTTAAGAATTGTTCTGTCAGTATGACAGTAAATATGCACATGCTCACACTTTGAGCAACAATCATATCATAAAGGAAAGCATTCCGTAAGTTGTTTCAGGGGAGTGGATATGAGACATATTCTCGTAGTTTAATGGAAAACAGTCAAAGTCCCATAACTTATGCAAAATATACATATTTGCATCCTACTAAGTATTAGAGACTTATGTCACACTGTTAAATGGAGTTCTGATGCATGTAAACATATGAAAATTTTGAAAATATTTGGTATTCAAGAACATGTTTCCTTTTTAGCTCACCTGGCCAAAGGCAATGTGAGCTTTTGCCATCACTCGGCGTCCGTCGTCCGTCCGTCCGTCCGTCCGTTAACTTTTGTTCAAAAATCTTCTCCTCTGAAACTACTGGGTCAATGCTTACCAAACTTGACTTGAATCATCACCAGGGTATGCACTTTCAAGTTTGTTATTTTTATCTCCGTAGACCAAACAACATGGCTGCTGTTACTAAAAAAAGAACATAGGGGTAAATTGCAAATAACTCAAAAACCATTACAGATATCAAAATTCTGACTTGGGGGTAAAAATGATCAGCATGATGAGATCTACCCACTGTGCAATTTTGAAGAAAATCTGAAAACCCATATCGGAGTTATGGCCCTTTTTCCGTAAAATTTTCAAAAGTTTGCATTTTTTATTTTTTATTTCAAAAAGCGTAACAGGTAGAGGTCAAGTGTAAATTGCAAAAATGTTCAGCATATCAAGATCTACCCAACCTGAAATTCTGAAGTAAATCCATAAACCCTTGTAGGAGTTATTGCCCCTTTTTCACCAAATGTTTAAAATATTCATAGTTTTCGATTTTATTTCTGAAACTATAGAAGATGAAGATTAAGTGTAAAATTATGAAATGTTTGCCATGCTGAGGCAACTTTAAAACTTGTATTGAAAATTGTTCGATGACCACCATTTTGAAGATGGCCGCCAAAAAAGGCGGGAAAATTCAATATTGTCCGATTTCAATGAAATTTGGTTTCCAAATAGATATTGATGTTGCGACTTCAAAACTGATGTCAAAAATTGTTCGTTGACCGCCATTTTCAAAATGGCCGCCAAAAAAGGCGGGAAAATTCAACATTGTCCCATTTCAATGAAATTTGGTTTCCAAATAGGTATTGAGGTTGTAACTTAAAAAACTGATGTCAAAAATTGTTCGTTGACCACCATTTTCAAAATGGCCGCCAAAAAAGGCGGGAAAAATTCAACATTGTCCGATTTCAATGAAATTTGGTTGCCAAATAGGTATTGATGTCACAACTTCAAAACATATGTTAACAATTGTTCGTAGACCCCCATTTTCAAAATGATCGCCAAAAAAGGCGGGAAAAGTCAACATTGTCCAGTTTCAATGAAATTTGGTTTCCAAATAGGTATTGATGTTGCAACTTCAAAACCAATGTTGAAAATTATTTGTCGACTGCCATTTTCAAAATATCCGCCAAAAAAGGCGGGAAAATTCAATGTTGTTTGATTTCAATGAAATTTGGTTTCCAAATAGGTATTGATGTCGCAACTTCAAAACTTATGTTGAAAATTATTTGCTGACAGCCATTTTCAAAATGGCTGCCAAAAAAGGCGGGAAAATTGTTTGTTGACCGCCATTTACATAATGATGTTTCTGTTTCAAAACTGGTGTCTAAAGTGGTCCTTAGCAAGAGCCTTTTTTTGTTAATACAGCTCAACAAAGAAAAATAGTACAACATGATCAGACTTTAAATACTGTTCAAGATATTGGTGGTGTTTGAGGTACTTAAGTTTGAGAGACTGATGATCAACTGATAACTTACAATGTTACCAAAATTGTGGCAACTGAAAGCCAGGTGAGCGATACAGGCTCCTGGGAGCCTCTAGTTTTTATTTGTAAGTGATGTCTATTATCTGTCACTTTGTATCATATCTGGCAGTGCACTTCCTTTTTTGTTCCTTGCATCTGACAATCTGAAATAAATAAGATAACTAATAATGTACCTAATAAATTAAAAAGATCTTAATATAACAGTACAAAATCCTATGAAAAACATCAGTAAGTGTTGATTACTGTAAAAAAATGTAATTTGATATGAAAAGTAATTGACAATGTGTTTAATAATGTCCATACCACCATGGATAAACTCTCAACAAAATATATAAAAGATGCAACAAACAGTTGCTGAGGATATGTGACAACTTTATGAAATATTTATATACAGCAATGTTAGCAAAATGAAAAAAAAAATCGGATATTATGTTGTTGGGAAAATATTCCATATGTACGGATTGCTGTGTTCCAAATATCTATAAATTTTGATGTGTCGATGGTGCGAAAATTGTGATATAAAGCGCAGTCTTACATATATACAGTCCGACTATATCATCACAAATCACGAAAATTCGGTCATAAATGAATGCCTTCCAAATTTTTAGTTCAGGCATAATTAGGATATGTGATTCTCCCAATGGCCAGCAAAAATGGCTGTTGTCCGTAACATTTCTTACAAAGGTCTGGAAACAGAAATAGGAATAACAGAAAAAAAACTCATTTGTCTATGGCATCACTGACAGACCAAAATCTCTGGCTTTGTAACTCTGTATGATACTCCAGTGCATTTTTGGGGGTCAAATTCGGGTCCGAATATCGCACCCGTTCCAATACGAAATTGACCTATATTTTCCTCAAAATGTCTACTTTCAAATCCCTTAATACCGTGAGGGAGTGAATCTGATATAAATTACATGACATAAATATTTGAAATCAGCATTTTACCAAAAAATGTTTGGAACTCTCGAAATTTATCACGTGCAATATCCTTGCATGTATATGTTTTGTTTATCTCTCCACTTATATAGGAACACCGCCATATGACGTATGTAGGGACAGTCACAATGCGTATATTTACGAAATACAGCAAATTTCATGTTTATTTTCCAAATTCGAAGGGACCCACAGCAAGTCCCAAAAAGGTGAGAAATACACTGTACTCAATACTTCATTGTTTGAGTGAGAACTATGCATTTAACATTGAATTTAAATAAAAAAACTCCTACATTCTCATCCCAAATATTGAAAAACTAATGTCGGTCATGCGAATTTAATTTTCGTCACTTGTAAAATGCTACAAAATTTTGTAGTTGATCCATTCTGGCCATGGTAATAGTTTAATTCCCTGTTCCTCAACCAGTTTTAAGAATAGATACTACCCATTTCAGACACAAATTGAATCAATTTTCTTTCCAAGAACTTTTCATTAGCTGTTCGGGTTTGACTTTTGTAACACCAAAGAATTACAGAAATGTTTTCTATATTGGGTAATAAGTTTCCCAGAATCATAAAACAATTCTTCCATATCCAAGTTGTAAACAGAAAATAGCAGTTTTTGGTACATGTTTCATACAGAGTAATGATTTGCCAATACATAAGAGACTTCTGTTATGAAACTTGTTCAAAATTGTTTCGTTATGCAAAAAAAATCTTTGAAGTTAACAAAGCCTTAAACATTATAAAAAAATATAAAAATGAAAAAAAAACCAAAGCTATGTGAGAAGTTTGCTGTAAAATAACAGTTGAGGAATATTTTTTTCCATGTAAACTTTAACAACTAATTCTTACAGAACTCAAATATATTTTTATATATATATTTTTTTGTTTTATTATGAAGGCATATGTCTTCATAATATGATCTGTATGAACGTTTTTCTCTAAAAAACTAAAAAATTTTGATGCAAATGCATTCTCTGGCTTAAGAAAAGTGCAGTTGGTATCATAAATTTCCACATATAAAGAGTTGTGAGGTATTTTTGTATTCACATTGCACTTTTTACCTTATTGTGTTTATTTTGCATTTAAACTTTGCTGTAAATACATTGTATAATGGATGTGAAGTTCTCTTTTTTATCATACAGAATAATTTCTAAAGTGATGATTTAAATGTATTTACCCTTCTTAACCAATTTTCCTTATATAGTGAAAGGAGCAAAATCATATAATTTTGAAAAAATTATTATTCTTTTTTCAAAAACTCTCTATTTATTTAACAATTTATATAACAAATATACATGTTAAAAAAGAATATTTACATGTTTACATAATATGTAGAAAAAATATCATTCTACTCTACTTGATAACGAGGATATCCACAATGGATACAATCCAGGTAAATAAATGGTCACAAGTGAACAGCTGTTGATTGACCAGTTGTTGAAGGGAAAATTGATCCAATTTATTTCTGAAATAGGTAGTACCTTTTCTGAAAACTGGCTGAGGAATAGGTGTTAAACTATGACCAAGGTCAATATGGATCGCACGTAAATTACTCAAAAAAGATCAATCAATTTTTTACCAGTCAGTATGGATGAGAATCTAGGAATCTTTTCATTATGGCATTATCATATATTTTAGTACAGCCAGGTTCGAATTTAACATGAAAAAAAGTTTCTTCTCCTTTCTTTTTTAGCCCAAAGTCTCTATGTAGTTTTCCTTATAAATTTAGTGTTTTTCGGAAATAGTAATTAATGCCTTGAAATTAAATAGGAGATTCAGAAAGCAATATGGACCCCTATGGCATATATACCCCATTTCCTGCAAGTTAGTAAGAAATGCATTCAGACGATATGCAGGGAGCAGCAATTTTGATGGCTGAAAATGTAAAAGCAATAAAGTAACCCACACTGAAGCTCCATACAAAATATTGTAACTCAACCGCATTAAGTATGAATTTTTGTTCACTTACATGTCATGAATGTATAAACTTTACGGACAAATCTATTCAACATATCGTACGAAAGTGCATCAGAGAGAACATACTTATGACAATCCATCTTTTTTCTTAACTTGATTTACGTTTCATTCTCCCCGCACGTTCGAATGAAAGTTCGGTGATAAATTTTGTAGGCCTCGTCCGTCACACTTTCTTGTGACGCAAACTCCTCCTATTTTCAGATTAAGGGTTTTAATTTTGTCATAGAATTGTTGCAGATGCGCAATAAACTTTCGGATTTTTGATATTGGTCTTGGTGCAAACAAGAGACCCAAAGATGTTGATTTTACAAAGGCCCCAAAGTATTGATCTTGGCATAAATGGCATGCGACGCAAACTCCTACTACAATTTTGAAAGTAGCGATTTATTTTTTTTTTTCTTTTTCTTTTTTTCTTTTTTGGTAATATTGTTGCATGTAATCTGTAGATGCGCAGTAAGCTTTCGGATTTTTCATATTTTAACTTGATTTTTCTTGATTTTATTTTTGTAAATTTGCACAAGTCCTTGCTTAGTAGAATCAACATTTTGTCATGCCCGTTTAACTAAGCATTAACTTATTATAGTAGGGTGCCCAATGTCCAAAAAGACGCTTATTTTGCGAGTTTGGGTTAACGGAATCACACACGGCTTATTTTTGTTTTATAGGTTGGAATAGTTATTAAATTTTATATTTTTTATTGTCGTAGAAAGTTTCCGTGGTCACGATTTCTATAATTTCTCATTTTTAAGGGGTACCCTATAGCAGAGCTTTAGATATGGTATCTTTAAATTTTAAGAAATCAGTAGGAGTCTCTGATATCCTGATTAGAAGCTATTTTTGTGAAAGGCCAGAACTGAAATTTTGTTTTAATAGTTAGAATGTAACTTATTATTCTTTGGTTTTTCTAATTTGTCGGTGTTAAGTTTGGAATAAAAATGGTCATGAATTTTAGACATTTTCGTTGAATGCAAAATTACTAACCTGAATTTTCGAAATATTTGAATTTAAACGAAAACGCAACTATCATCTGTACATATGTGCAAAAAATCATGAATGTCATAACTACCATTATCGAGAAATCGACAAATAAAAGCATTAAATTTGCGTATAAAAAACTCAAAATTTTACGTTAATCTGATATCTGTTTCGCTTGATAAATCAGGAAACGTACGAAGACAACTCTAATCCATATGAAGGTAGAATAACTTGGTAGCCCAAGTCACATCAAATTATTTAGATCTGTTGGAGATTTTTAAATTGGTCGAATTCCCAATTTTCATGTACAAGTTAATGTTTACACATTTAAATTGAGATTTCACTAATCAGGTAGATGATATAACAGGGTTTTGGTCAGGTTTTATTGATTTTATGGTAGTGCATGTTTTTTATGGAAATTTACTTAAGTAATACCAAAAACAAAAATGTGATTTATTTTTGCCGTGGTCTTATTCTATTTTGAAGAAGTAAGGCTTTAAAATATATTTCAAGGTTTCCTTTAAACAATGGTTCAACAGAAACGTAGAAATAACTGTTAATCATAATTGAAAGCGTCCTTTAAACATTTCAGGTGCAAATATTTAAAATTGCACACCTCAAAACACAAATGGTCACCGTGAAACTTGTTAAATGAAGATAAATGACAAATCATTACAAAAAATAAAACAATGAACTCTCGGTATAAAATTAACATTAATTTTTTTGAATTTCGTGAGGGGTTTGTTGGTAAAATGAAGCCAACTTTCAGTTGCGTGAGATTTTTCTTAATTTTAGGTAATGACCTTTAACCCCATTTTTCATAAAATGTGACCAAATTCGATCTCTACGACATTGTTATTTCGATGTGCCATGGTTTTCTCTTTCCAAAAATGTATAATACAGGTGTGTGTGATTCCGTTAACCCAAATTCGAAAAAAAACGTCGCTTGGGCACCCTACTATTAGATCTATTGACTTGATGTGACCACCTGTCCTGGTCATATGAAGTTTAGGTATGTGCATGCATGCATGGATTTTAAAAGTCCATGTTGCAAAAACAGTTGAATGTTTTATATTAAAATAGACAGAAGAAGTATTTTTGTGCGAATGGATTTATTGATATAGTGGTGATATGCAGTTGTGATTTAAGCTACAATGAACAACATATTTGGAAAATAGTTATATTGTAAATACATTAGATTAAAGAGTTCAGATTAAAGCTGAGATACTTTAATGCATTTTTATTTTCATCATTTTGAATTCATAGCAAAAGTATTTATATTTGAAGGCTATACAGTGGTGTATTGTGTTAAGATTAAATGCTGTCTACAAATAGTTTTTAGTTTTGCCTCTATGCATTGAACAGGTGTTGTTATTAGTGCATTGTGTTAAGTATTGAATACATTATTTTAAAGTTTCATTGGGGTATGAAAGTGTTGACCGAAGAACATTTTTAATGGAGCGCGGTAGCGCTTCATATTGAAAATGTGCACCCGGTCAACACTTTCATCTTCAAAATAATGCATTCAATTCTTAAAATTACATTTTAAAACCAAATCATAAAAACAAATTTATTAAAAAGATATATCATGTACATTGGGATTCTTTTTTTTTACTAAATTAAAATTCATCCGCCACGTGGTCATATGATCAAATGTGTTTCATGGGAATAGCAACTTCACATTGATGTGCCACGTGAGGGATGTTCGCTTATCAAATTGACGGAATTCAAATGAATATTCATGAAATGTAATTATTAAAGCATGAAGTTATACAATGGATAATCCTTTAGTAAGAACACGAAAACAGGGGGCTCTTCATAAATAAGAGACGTGGATTGTAATATTCTTATAATTAATATTGACCAAACTTTTTTTTTGAAGTGAGTTGATATAACATCAATCCAATAAATAATTGGTCACACAATTAGCTTGTTTATTTGTAAGGCACGGTTTTCACTCAACAAATATTCTTTACATGCAAGGATTCGAATACAAATCTTTTGTTTTGCATTCGAATCCTTTGTACACGAAAGTAATTTCTCCTTTATCTGTTCCGTTCTGTTTTGGATATCCACCCTCTGAGAAGCTTTATCGTGTCGTCGCGTAGTAAAAAGTTTTTTTTTTACTGGTAAAAAAACGGTGCTCGTTAAAAGGAAACGTTTAAAATACATGTATGTTCATAAAAGGTAAAATTAACTTGAATGTTCGCTATAAGCAATGAAGAGATATGGAGAAAAGGCACATGAGGCAAAGTGTATACAAATACATAGCGAAACAAGCAATGGAACAACGCTGCTACTGTTGTCCCCTATCTTGAAGTCTTTATGAGACCTTGAACAATGTTCTATGCTCATACCTCATAATAATTTCAAGACGACCTCTAACATCGGTTTGAGCGGACTTCATTGATAGATATCGAGGAACACTACATCCACGTCTTTTGACTCATTGATGTGGGGTCGTCAAAAACGATAAATTAAATGGCAAAGTTTTCGTACAATACGGGACTTCTGAGTCGTGTTCAAACCGGAAAAGATTTCTGATACTAGGCGAAAAAATCAATACATCAACACAGTGAGAGGGAATCACTAATTAATGAACACTGTTGAGCAAAGGGTGGTTTATATTGAATCTGTTGTAGGGCTGCAGGTTAATGTTTTTCGTCAATTAAAATTTAGTTAAAGAATTGTCATGTAGGAACGATCAAAAATATACACTTCAATTTCATAAATATTTTGTGTTTTATGTGTTATGTATTTATTTCAATAAGAATGAAGTCACTCCGTCTCACTGGTAGTTGGGGTGATCGTTTCAGCCTTCAATTACACGAGAGTTCCTATCTCGAAAGTCCCGTATTGCTGTTATCCGTTGAACGACAAAAGGAAGTAACAGAAGACAAATGCACAATTTAAACAACCACAGGCCACTCATCGAAAACTTACCAAAATAAAATCATGAGATGCTGGCACAAAATTTGAAATAACAAAAATAAAATGCCAAAATTTGAAAGTAACATAGTGCATTCATATGAGAAATTCTCTTCATGACTCAAATGTGTATAGAGCATACTTCTCTCGCACAGGGAATCTGGCTCCACACTGCAGTAGAGACAAACTCAAGTCAGTTATATCATTACGTATGTACTGGCCTTTGCTGTCTGCTAGCAGTATTGGTGGAAAATTTTGATTTAGATCATTTGTTGCTTCTAATGTCACTGTTTGACATATGAAAGTTTTGAATGACACTCTGATGAAAATATCAAAAATTTTCCTACCTAGAAAAAAGTCAAAGACACTAATGAAATTGGTATAATTTGAAAAGCTATAAATGTAATGTATGCTATATAATTTGAAATAAGTGATAAAAACTCTGCTTATATTGTAAATATGAAATAAAATGTACAAATTAAATTTTTGAAAAATGAAGCAACAGCTTTATTCAGGATGTAATACACTTATCATAAAGAGTTAACCGCCTCAAAAATTAAAAAAGCAGACATGGTTGAAATAAAAAAAAATCTCAACATCGCGGGAAATAGAGGTTTATGAAAAACAAGGACAAATGGCGAGATAAGATTCCAATAAATAAAACATTTTGGTTTTAAAAAGCAAGTTTTAAATGTCGTGACTCCGAAGAAACTTTGATAAAAGAATTAATTGTGTTTTGTTTGTCTCTGTAAAAATAAGGAAAATTTCAGTCGACCATCTTCACACATGCGCAGTCGTTTGTTTAGCGATTGGTCAAATATCATAAAGGTCGTCCCTCGAAATTATGTTTGCTTTGTGATTGGATGGTTATTTTATAACGTTACTGTTGTGGCTAGTTAGAGTGAGATATGTATTGGTTGGTATGAGTGAAAGTGGGTATAGTTTCATGTGGTTATGATATGCGGTTCCTGTGAAAGGTGTGGCAAAAAAGTACTGTTTGAAACATGAAAGTTAAAAATCATAAAATGCACCAAGGGTGCGAAAGCCGAGTTACGAATATTTGTTATTTTCATAAGTACATCATCGGATATGCAAATAGTTGTACATAAGCATATGAATTCTTTTATTTCAATCAGAGACTTATAATGGAACTTTCGCAGGATGTTTGACTTTGTTGTAACTTGGTTAAAAATTTGGCAGGGGTAATATATAATCTAGATGATAAATATAGCTGATAGCTGCATGAAGTCAAAACATTTCAAATCCCTTTCTAAAACCACAAGATTGCTACGCGTAGCCATATCTCCCCTCTACACAATAAACTTAAAACCATCATGTTAGATAATGTAGAAGTAACTACATGTAGCTTCCAGTGTTGTATTGATTAAAATAAGACTAGAAAAAAAGAAAACAAGAACAAAAAAAATTAATAATTATATACAATGCACCTAATACAAATGCCATGGTTGATCAAGAACACCAACCACCTAGCTGAATCGGTTTTCAGGGGCTCCGTCAAAAGAACTGCCAGGAATGTCCCCAGGTGGTAGATAGGTAAATGTCCGTCTATGCGTGGTAGTAAGGTCAAAATACGAAACACCTTGCCGCAAGCCATTATAAACGAATTGTTTGGAAAAACTCCACGCTCCAGTCCCTCTATATTTTTCTTGAGGAGAGCAGCCGTTCGAGGCGGTATAGAAGGCTAAATTTCCTGCCCCTACCCATTTATCCCCTTTTCCAGTGGCAATCATAACTCGTTGTCCCGGTTATCCTTTCCAACTTCATTTCTTTCTTCCTTTACTTTTATGATTTTTTTTTTCAAATTGATTAACTTGTTCTCTTCCTGATATAAATGAAATATTGCTCACTGGACGGAAAACTTTAATTGATCAATTAATCAGATGATCAAGTATATACAACACTCATTACAAATATTTGATGAATAATTTGCAATGTTCTAATCTCCTATATTTAGAGGTGGAGCTTCCATGGTGGTGGAGATATGCTCCCTGGTACACTCCAGTGTTTCGCCCTAGACACAATGTCGCCTCGGGTAACCCAAAATATGTGCTTCCACGTCATTAGTACCTTAGCTACGCGCCTGATAGATATATAATTTTGCATATTCTTTGTTTCGATAATTTATTTATTATAAGCTGTGACATTCAATACACCAGAATGAGGAAGTAAAAACGTTGTATAAACTGTTCAAGTACAATGGCTGAACAGATAAGTTCATAGACTTAGTGTATAAAAGGTTAGAACATGCAAAGTACTTTGACCAACATAATTCTGTCTTTTATTTCTGTAGAAAGGTACCATACTATGTTCTAAGGGTGAACATTTTGTGTGATTTTGTATTTTGCACAATAGATCTATTACTTGTAAATTAACAGCTTATTGTGCCCCCAGGCCAGTTAAAAAACTACTTGATTCATGAAGAATTTGAAATATAAATAAACAAGTACTATCTTTAAAAAAGATGATCGACGTAGTATTAAGACCTTTTTGAATTTACAAAACCTAAATTGTTCTCCCCTGGCTGAATTACAATATTTTCGAACTATAGGACAAAAACCTATATAGAGCAAATCCGGCAATAAAAGTGAAATACCCCTGTAAGCATTCCGCTTACAACTTCGATCGTAAGTGTAAAAATTTTACCTTAACATCTTGAACAGTTTTGTAATTTAAATAAATCTCAATCTCGAATAATTTTAAGCACAATATATAATTTTATCGGACAACCATCTTCATAAACAGACAAACTATAAAATGTATTCTTTCAGATATCTTATTTTCTGGATACCTCCCTCCCATCTTTGAGTTCGGGGGGGGGGGGGGGGGGGGGGGGACGATGGACGCAATCAAGGACTGTCTTTTATTTACATTTTTTTTTTAAATCTAAAACCTACAAATGCGAAGACGAAACGGGCTTTTTCACAGACTGTTGTATCATTATGTATATTTAAATAACAAATATTTAAATAAAATGTACCATAAACATTTAAACAGTTTAAATTGAAAAGACAGTAAATTAATGTCTCTGCTTGTAATGTACAAAGATAATTGCAATTAGAAAAAAAAGCAAATCGTATTTTTTTTATGTATGTTTAAGCAACAGTTGTTTTGACGTGTGTTTTGATTTTGAAAAGTAAACTTTTAAAATCCATAATTGTTCCTTTCTGCTAAAGCTAATATGTTTTACGTGGTCCTTTCGATATAAGCACGTGGATATAAGTTAACTGTTCCTTGTTTTTGAACAATTTGGATTTCTATTTTTCATTTGATTTTAAGGATTTGTTTCTGTGGATTCGTAGTTGGGTGAAGACTTTAAGGGGATATTATAATTTACAATTATTTTTACTTAAACAGTGCATTATAATATTTTAATGTACTTTTGTTTTATTAGAAAAAACACCTTTTATAATCGGAAGATTATCTAAAAATCTAAAAATACACCATGGCCTATTGTTTGACCCGTGTGATCAGATAAGTATTACTTTTAAACAAAACAATCAATAGATAATGTTTACACACAAAATGCATTAAAATGTTCGCCTGATGCATTTGATTAGAGCAGAGACATATAGAAATATGTATCTATGTGTCTCTGATATTGGCAATGATTCGAATACTAACCACGGGAAAGGAGGTCATTCTATTAAGTCGTGTTCCAGTAATATTCATTGACAGGATTGTGTCGTTTTGCATTAAAGGCTCTGCTTGTGTCAATTATCGTCGGATTTACATAATTTTTGATTTTTTTATTTTCTCTCACTCAGTTGTAAAAGTTTTTGCAAATATATAAAGCGTATACATGTGTGTAACACATTCGAACAATCCCTAAATCGCAGCAGTATCCAATAAGAAAACAGATAATCTTACCTGCTTCAAAAGCGTCCGTAGATACAAGAGGTCAAAAGCAGCCGTAAACGACTTCGTCGAAAAAGTGTGTTAATTTCAGGTATAAAAGTTTTCGTTGCTTAAAAACTGCAGTTACAAAAAGGGGGAAAATGGCATGAAATAATTCAAAATGCACAAATTGATTTTTCTCACCTATTCCTTGTTAGAAATCATTTTCGAATCATCAAATAATTTCCACAGACATACATTGTATACTCCAATGCAGTTTTTATCCTAAATCACTACTGTAAAGGTACTAGTAAAACAACGTAGGTAAAAGTACATATATTAGGTAAAGGCTTTACATTGCCCAAACATATATACTCCAATGTATTCTCAAAATCACTTTTGAATCGATATTCAATAATAAAAACTATCCCATTAATCCATTTATTTACCACACCCTTCACAGCGATACGCATGCAAAACTCGGAGGATCAGCATTATTGGTGCATCATTGCAAGTTCATTTTTCAGGCGAGACTTATATTTTGTGTTCTGCATGGTAAAAACAACAACATTTTCCCAATGATATAAAAGTGCCCTTTTCCAGATTCGAATGGGCATTATATACACCATGAGCATATAATTTATATATCAATTAATCTAAATTAAATAGCAGAATGACATCGATTCACATTGTTAATTTTGCTTTTTGAAAGATAATTTGTGGAAAATTCCCATCAAAATATCAAAACAGTTCATTGAAAGCTTCATATATACACTCTGAAGTATCAGTATCTGAATTTTCAACTTGCACGATGCTGGATTAATCGGTTCCGTTTTGATTGATTGGTTGATTGATATGGGGTCTAACGTCACTTTCAACAGTATTTCAGCTGTTTCTTGACGGTCAGTTTTAGTGGTGGAGGAAGCCGGAGTGCCCCGAGAGAACCACCGACCATGGGCAGGTAACTTGACATACCTTATCACTTACGATTGTAAGTCGAGTGCACCCTTTTTTGTAATGTACAAAGTGGGGCGCGAACTCACACTGAAGTGGTGATAGACTACAGTGATTGTATAGGCAGTAGAACTACCTTAACCACTCGGCCATCCAGGCCCCCGTTCCGTGTTGAAGATATTAAACTGTGTTATGCAAAATGAAAGATTTCTATAAATAGAATTCGGCGGAGGAAAAAGAAAATGGGGTGAGTTTAACTCGATTTACAATAAGAAATTCTAGGTGTATTATTGCCGATGCCACTGCTGGTGGACTGTTTGTCACCAACCCAGTAGCCAGTACTTCGGAGCTGGCCCGAAAACCGATTTGATTTTAAAACTTGCAATATATAAATTTAAGAAACTTGTGTTAAAACCTATGGCGTATCTCCATCTTGCATAGCTCTGGCCTTAGCTTTTTTTGGCTTTCCTATTTTGATTCTATTGGTATTCTGTTCTCTTTCAACTTTTACAAATATTTCAGGAATGGATTTCAAAATGCTTTGATTTGATCTGCACTGAAGCGACATAAGTTGTCGAAATGCGAATATGCAGAAACTGAAATCACAGTAACTTCGGTATTTTATTATTTGTTACCAATGGGCCGATGTCACTGCTGTCGGACTATACGTGCCTACGGGTATTCACCAACACAGTAGCCAGTACTTCGGTGCTGGCCCGAAAACCTATTTTATTTGAAAACTTGCAATCTCTAGATTTAAGAAAATTTTGTTAAAACCTAAAAAGTATGTACTTTAGCATCCTATTTGGTTTTCGTATTTTGATTCTATTGGTTATTTGTTCTCTATCAGCTTTTACACATATTTTGGTTTATGGATGTTTTATTTGATCTGCACTGAAGAGACATAAGTTGTGGAAATGCGCATATTCAGAAATTGAATTCATAGTAACTTTGGTATTTTGTTATTTATGAAATACATGTAAGTGTTTATGCATAATACATGCCTGGGAAAAAGATTTTCGGGTATCAGCACCTTCTGGTTTAGAGAATCTGTCACGAAATGTTTACAATAAGTGTAAGAAAAGTTTGTTTTTTATACACCATTCTTTACATCCCCTTTCTTTGTAGCAACATTCCAAAAGCACCAGCATACGGAGTTTACATCTCCCAACTCATTCGCTACTCAAGGGCCTGTGGTCAATACAGTGACTACCTTGATAGAGCTCGGTTGCTTACAAATAGGCTAATTAAGCAAGGGCATGTTGCCCATAACTTGAGGTCATCACTACAGAAGTTTTACGGTCGACATCAGGATCTTGTGGACCGCTATGAGATATCTGTTTCCCAGGTGACAACAGATCTTTCTCTTTGCCACTAAAGTTTGATTTTCCTCTACCGGATTTGACTTTACTACCGGAGTTGACATGTTCAACACGGCGGTGTCTTATAAGAAGCAGGAGATGCTTACTCTACCGGTGCACCTGATCTCACCCATGGTTGTTATTGGGTCCGTGTTGTTCATTTTTGTATGTGTGCGTGTTTTCATTTTCTTTTCTGTGCCGTGCTCGTGTTATGTCTTCGTTTCTTCGTTTTTCCGACGTTGCCATTGTCCTTGGATTATTCTTTTCAGACTGACGGTTCGGTTCTCACTTACTTTACATAGAATAAACTTAAATGATGTCGTCCTTTTACCCAACAATGTGTTGGAAATTTGCCAATTATCAATGTGGTGAAGCCAATGTTATTCTCAACATATGCGAATCAAATTTTAGACTTTTCATCTTTTTAGATTATTGTTGATGAATTTAAATTAATAACGTCTGTATACAGAATATAATCTTTAAACTATTTTCTTTATTTAGGAAGGGCATTTATACAATAATAAAAAAATATATGTTGTGTAGTGGCCAAAATTTATAGTTACTATAAGATATCAAAATAAACCGCGGAAGTCAAAAATGTGAAATAGTAAAACAGTTAAATTGTGAATGAAAGGATATGGAATATATGCACATGAAACAAAGTCTCTACAAATATATGAAAAAGAAGCAAAGGAACAACGCTTTTATTGTTGTTTTCATCTAGAAGTCACCACGAAGCCTTCAACAATGAGCTTTGCTCATACCTCATAGTAAGTTCAAGACGGCCCACACCGGTTTGAGCGGAATTCTTTGCTAATTTTCGAACAACGCTACATCCATGTTTTTTTTTCACGTCATGGATGCGGATTGTCAACTAACTTAAGGTAAACCGACTCTAATACACGGCGCATTCGATTGGCGCATTGCGAATGCGGAATTGACTTGATTTTCAAGCCGGAATATTCCTTATTTGGCCTTTTCATTGTGACGTAATACTAGAGTGTCATTCATTTTCCCACAAATTACCTTCCTTTTCCCGTAAATATTGTCTATATCGTTTACCAATTGACATATCTTTCTTATTCAAACGGTGACATGCGATTTTTAAGCTCAGCATATAGCTGAAGTATATATCTCTGAAATATAAAAAATCCATCTGATATTTATTTCATATGAAAGCTAAGTATTAAGCATGTTTTCTTTATTACCTATATATTCCTTGTAAATATTGCTGAAAAATACTAAATTTGGCCTGATTTTCTAAGCCTGATAACAGAAAAAAATGATCGGTGACATATCATTTTTATTCTATTTTTTAACAAATGGACTAAGACCTACAAAATATCTTAAAATAAAAAAAAATTCTGTCTGATATTTTTATGAGCCTCGAACTACCTTAATAAAACTGGCAAAGCGCTCTTACAACCACCGTCATTCGTTGCCCGACAAAAGCACCAGTGTCCTAGGCTAGTGGACGATTACAAGAATCACACAAGAGCAAAAGAATGACGCCATAATTTTCGGCCTTATGGCTTTCGTCTAAGGGGCAATCGGACACAGAGCCAAAATAATCTGTATCATTGTGTGGGTGTGGATCAGAATATAGATTATGAATTTTACATGTACTACAGAGTAAACATAATCATTGGAAACATATACCTCAATTTCATGACTGTGGTTTTGAACCTTACTTCTTAGATATTAACCATGGATATTTGACAGTACGTAGATATTAAATGGAAAGACAAACAAATGAGATGTATAGGCCTTTCCAAAAACATATTTACTCCGATCTCCGGTTTCGGCATTTAAATACAATGACACAGTTCCGGTTATTACCCCAGCAAGTGTTGTTCATCCCAACACACAGTCCATAATACTATCCATAATTACATTAATCAGTCATTGTTTACTGTGACACTGCACTAATTTGTTAGAATTAAAATGTATTCAGGGTTTAAGTTGTGTATTGTGAGCCAACCGTACGAGTTATAACCGGAAGCGAAGAGTGTTTTTATCTCCACTTGATGGGAGAGTTCCAATCCAGGAAAAGATAACACTTTATGAATAGGGCTATATTTCACTATTGAGTGATTTTTCTTCAATTGTGCGTTTATTTTCAACGATATTTATTTCAGCAATAGATTTAAATTAAGGTTTGAGCTGTTTCGCAAATATTTTATCCTTAGCTCCAGCCGCGTTAACCGGGTGTGGAAACCTCTATCAAGCATCTTAACCTTTCAGACGGATAAATTAAATGACCAGACGCACAAAGCTGCCATTTCTACCCAACATTGATTGCGAAATATCTGGGTGACCCTGAATGGTAAGTGCTTCCCTTTCGTTGACTTCTATGCCAGCTTCACCAAAGCAGGGTCGCTTTTTACCGAATTCAGCAAGAAATTGTTCCGCATGGCGAGTACTCTGAGCTATGGCGGCGTCAGCCCTCCAACTACTTCAATTTCTTTCTCCTATTTGTATTAGTTATTGACGTAACTCATCAGTCCAAGTGGCTGGATATCCAGAACCGAACCGTCTTTGCGTAATTTCCCTGCCAATACCCAAACCATCGCCCTGGTAATCTCCGAGCGAATCCCCCAATTCGAATTCGATGGCCAGAAGATGAGCGTCGTCTTCTGAGGAGGGTTAGATAAATTGACACTTCATTTTTGCGGAAAATAGCCACCAACACCGATCCGAAGTTTTGATTCTCCTTTGTCTTGTCTGGGGAATATAGCCAGATCTTGACCCGCTTCTATAAATAAATGTACTTCCAAATGCGTGATGAGAAATCTTACAAGATGACCCTTGTGAATCTAAAGATGTAGTGGATCATCCCAAATATCCATAATTCATTCCGCTACTAACATGAAGATGGCACCTGCTGGTTTATTGTCGCACTGAGAACGGTTCCTACGGCATCGACAATATCAATGATGAGACCTAGCCGCAACATTAACCCAACAAATGCAAGGACAAGACCTTCTTAATGCCAACCGCATGACTCTGAGAGCAACAATAACCCTCACCAGAATTCACCAGGTGAATTTTCATGTGCCCAATAGCCTAAATACGTTTCTTTTATTCAAGCGCCATAGGTATACCTACGATCTGAGCACAGACGGGTACGCGGAAGGTAAGCGCATGAATATCATCAGCATCAATAGCATCCTCGTGAACAACGATATCATCCAGGGAAGGTACGTCAACACCATGCATCAGTCACTATCTATAGCTTCATTCCCGCTGTCGATCCGGCATGAAGATTATCCAGACCCCAAGATTCTCGTCTACTAAACCGTGACCCTGAGAATCATTGACCTCGTGCAAACATATCAGAGCGACCAAGACGGTTGTCCCATCGAGCTGGGACACCATTCGCTTCCATCTTCACAAAGGTATAAATAAATGTATTATCAAGGCTATGATCTAAACTTTACTATTGGTCGGGTACAGATCTAGCGTACAGCAAAGAAGGGTTGCTTTGTGAGCGAGCGATTGTTGAAAATCAACCTATCCGACGGGTATAAGATGCTCTTCACTCACGTGTCACCAAGATCTTGCAGAGCTGTAAGGTTTGTATGGTCTTTAAGATGAGCCCGAAGCAGGTGAGGTATAGCATGCAGATAGAAAGTAGATTCCTCCCCATGCTCGCATGTGTTGTCTCACCTAAGCTACCTTTACCAAGAACCATGAGCCAAAACCAAACTACCTACCTTAGATGTGGTCGAATTCTGCGGTTTTGGTAGTTCATTCATTTTTAGAGTAATTGAATTGGAATAATACATTAAGAAAGATGGTTAAGTATGCTCCGTAAAACCTCAGGATCTAGGTCTGTATCTCAGTCCAGGTACTTCACTCACTACCTAAGGTGATGGATTCTATTTAAAGAGCACACGTCGGTTCTACATTAGTAGTGAACTGAACCTTGTACCCAACAGTCCCTTACTCGGCATGGTAGTATATATAAATAAATGGATTAAGTAGATGACAGTCGTATCGCATGCATAGAGGAAAGGATAGCCGCAGAAATCCAGAGATATGAGTATGCGTTGTATATCTACATCTGACTGGATAAGGTTTTTTTCCGTGGCCCTAGATGGATGTTACATGGGCATTCTAGCTATTGCTGACAAGTTGTACCGCGTTGTCTGCCTTGATTGGTATGGTTGATGTTGCATCAATCCCATTGGATCACTCGCTTGTTTGCTAACCTCCAGTGCCTTGATTTTGAATTTCATCTCGCGCCTATTCGCCAAGAAGAACAAGTAGTAGTCCTCACTACTTTGTTGACCACAGTCAAAGATGGCCCGAAAAATTACTGTGATAAAGCTTACTCTACGAGCGGCGTGTATTAAATGTAGATTCCAAAAAATTCGTAAGATCCTTGAACAGTTATCCTCAACCAGTCTTACTCATTGCCACAGCATTCAAACTTTTGATTTTTCTACTTTTTATACAACCCTGCCACATAATAAACTGAAAACAATAATTCCAGATTTAATACATTAATGTTTCTGCAATAAAATGGAGAACGCAGATACACCTATTTAGTTGTAGGGAAAGACAAGACATATTTTGTTAAGAACCACACCGATTCAAATAAGAAGCACACTGAGACTGACGTAATTAAAATGTTAGAATTTTGATGGACAATATTTTTGTCGAATTCGGAGGTCGCGTTTTCCAACGGATAATATGGATTCTTATGGGAACTATCTGTGCGCCACTACTAGCTGACCTTTTCCTTTTCTCATATGAGGCCAAGTATTTACAAGGGCGTAAACAAAGAAAACAAAAACATTTAGCCCAGTCCTTTAATTTCAGCTTCCGCTATATAGACGATGTACTTTCTCTCAATTATCCAAAATTTAAGGAATAAATACATCAGATCTATCCCAATGAGCTTGAAATTGAAGAAACAAGTGATACACCTACTTCAGCTTCGTATCTAGATCTTTTGTTGTGAATTGACGAAGATGGACGTTTGGAATCTAAGCTATACGACAAGCTTGATGATTTTAACTTCCCAATCATGAACTTTCCCCTCCTAGCAGCAACATACCTACCTCTCCAACCTATGTCTGTAGTGTACATTTCACAGTTGATTCGTTACTGTCGAGCACGTAGTTTGTACAAAAATGTTTGAACGGAGCGAAAACATTGTCCCAAAAGCTGCTTAGTCAGGAATTTGTTCAGCCAGTGTTAATTTCATCCCTAAAAAAATTCTATGGCCGTCACCGTAGCATCATTGAAAGATATGACGTGTCACTGCCTCAAAAGTATGCGGACATTTTCGGCAAGATTCACATCTTTCCGGATTTTGACTATACGGATTTTGTCCTTTTCCTAGATTGGCTCATTTACAGTGTGACGGGTGTTGGTAACAAAGCAGGACATGATTACCCTTCTGGAGCACCTGATGTCACCCTCAGTTTCTTGGGAGGTTATACACTGTGAGTGCATTGATTTTGAATGTTGTGTTTTCTTTTATTTCTGTGTATTTTGTTATTTGTTCCCGTTTTTGCCATTTTTGACTTCGATTTTTGTAAATAACACTCCTTTATTCCTCCGGTGTATCGACTGTTACAAACAATTCACAAGCACTTGTATACAATTATGCCTTGCCTTTTAAGGATATTGGCAAGTAAGTTAGATACATATTTAGATATAAATATGGTATTTTAAGGAAGGGGATTTAATTCTTTGTTCTCTATCAGCCTTTGTACACTTTACAATTTCTGATTTTTCATTGTTTTGACTTATGGCTATATTCAGATAGTAAATTTACAGTAACTTCGGTATTTTCGTTATATGCGATTTAACCGAGTAAATTATCATTTTTACTTTTCGGGGATTCTATTTACATATTTTCTTGAATCTAGATATAGGTGCATCTTCCCTTTTGTCATCACTGTCTTCATCGCTCAATCCAGCCTTCTCAAGTTTTTAACTTTCACTTTTATAAAAATATTTTTCTCAAGTTTTGACTTTGACTCTTTTCAGCGCAGTCTTATCTAAATATGTATCAAACTCTAAATTATTAGATGATATTAGACAAAAGTTAAAACCTTTGTTTTAAAGTTTTATCTCTGCGGGGCTTAGCTCTGTAGATGAAATATAAACAACAATATTATTGTTTGTTTTGTTTTTCTTTCTCTGTAGTCTCCTATTTAGCTTAGGTTTGATATTTTTGATACGGTTTCTACAAGAGGTTGTTTTATATTTGCAATTAATATGTGCAACCACTAGCTGAAGAAAAGAGAACAAAGCGGTAATTAATCAACTTCAGAATACAATCCTCGATAACCTAATGTTGTAGCACGACAACAAATAATTATGTTATTAGTTTCACTCATATTTTAAAAGTTCTTAATTCTTGTCTTTCATTTTTATGCGCTCGAAAATTTACCGAATACTGGTAAATCACCCAATTTGATTTCCGGATAATCGTTAATTTATCAATAATCGCAACTTAACAAAATTAATTGATGGTGATTTCATATAAAAATATATGTATTGTACAGCATTTTCTCATATATAATTTGTGAATGGAGATTTCCTTGATTTGATATTTTATTTGTCATAATTCATGTCAATAGATATACCACAAGACGATTTGATTCTTTGAATATAAATTCAAATGCAGCTGTCGTAGTGAACAATTATTACCAAATCTTAGCAGCCCATAATATTACCCGAAATGGTGATTCTGGTAGTAATATTATGATAAAAATGTCATAGATTCTCATTCCTTCTCTCTCCTAGAATATTTGACTGGTATTCTTGTTCATCTTGGCCTTTTTCTTCATATTTAAATTTCGTCCTTTCAAAATGTTAGATGAAAATCAAGGATTTTTTTTAGTATTACCTGAATGTTTTTTCTTGATCTCTTTGACACCGAATGAAAAAAATTAAAATTAGCTTCAAAAATAAATAATTATGCTTTGCCATTACTTTTAATTATGCTTAGTCTTAACTACACTTATGTTTATCGTACAATATTTATGCTAGTGACTCTATGAGTGCCTTGCAGTTGTTTACATGTTGTGTATCGTGCTCTCCGAGTCTTTTTTCGTAAAATGGATGACAGCAATTGTAAATAATGAATGTAAGGATATGGGAAAAATGCATATGAGACAAAGTCTCTACAAATATATTGTAAAAATAAGCCACGGAACAAAGTTTTATTGATGTTCATTATTTTGAAGTCACCATGAGGCTTTGCTCATGATGACGAACAACAATGAAAGCATTGTTCCATTGCTTAGTTTTACCATTTATTTGTAGAGACTTTGTCTCATTTGTATTTACTCCATATCCCGTCATTGTTAGCCAACAATATCTATGTCTAACCTAAACAATGCTAAACTGCAATTATGCTTTGCCTGGAATATTTGTCTCGCCTAAACTATATAGAAAAAAGAAGGGACACGGGGAATATGTCGAAGAGACAACGGCCCAAGGGGGGGGGGGGGGTAATAACAACTCAAACCCACCATAAGATCTTCAATGAACGGTTAGGAAACCCCACACCCAACGGCAGGTCGGAGTTGGCCCTAAATAAAGAGTAATCAAGTTATATGCATGATTACATCTAAGGTTAGAAACACATATTTATGGTGATTATATTTGAGACTATGTATTAATATATAAGGCTAGGTATTACTAAAGCTATGTCTAGGCATAATATAATTACGACGAGTTACAATGTATATATATTTTAGACCAGGTATGACTCAAGCTATGGCAAGGCCTAACAAATTATTTATGACGCTGAAATAGCCCCACAATTATCAAAATCAAAGGATAATTGACTTTAGAAAATTCAACTAAATACCTAAGTTAGCCCATAGATTTGTATAAGAATCATGGCTTCCCATGATTTAATTTTCGTTTATGGTCATTTGGACACACACGTCTCTTCAGTGTAGATGAAATAAAAAATTTTCGATCCAAAATCAGCGGATAAAGCTTTACCACGAGAGAAATATCCCTTACTTGAAAAATTTTCAAATAATTAGATTTCATAAGCTCGCAGAATTCATGTTTTCAAAATTACGATTAGGACTACACTTCATTCGCATGATACATATGTAATATAAATAACATTGACTTACTGGACTTCTTCCCGTCTCTAATGGAGGACAATCAAACCATTTACAAGTCCTCTCCATTGTTCCCTTACTACTCCTGCTTGCCCATGTATTTAATGTAAATGTTTTTAATTTATATGACTTTTTTTTGTAGCCACTGACCGAAGAAAAAGAGAAACAAACGGAGTCAATAGTTCCGGTAAGTAGTTAAACCAGAGGCTCCCAGGAGCCTGTATCGCTCACCTGGCTTCCAGTTGCCACAACCAAGCTTACATTGTAAGTTATACAGTTTATCTTCAGTCTCTCAAACTTTGGTAGTTCGAACACCACCAATATCTTGAACTGTATTTAAAGTCTGGTCATATTTTGCAATATTTCTTTGTTGGGTTCGTTTGACAAAAAAAACGTTCTTGCTTAGGACTCCTTTCGCTATAAATCTTGCTAACATTCTACATAGCAAAACAGTGACATCAAACATTCCTCCTTATTTTAATGATCAATCAGTTCCACTTATCTCATATTCCTACACTAAACCAATTGCAACTTCCATTTTCAATTACAAACGGGTATTGCGTGACTTCCAAATTGATGACTTTAAAGCCAAACCATCTGATTGTGCTTGCTCCTCTTCCCCATTCAATTATAGTCCGGCTGGACACGTTATAACTGGTGACCTAGATATTGTAGACAACCTCAAACTACGAGATATCTTCCCAAAAGGTCCCAAATTTCGTGAGCCCCAGCACATCAACTGGAAGTACAACTTTAAGATTTTGATGGATGCAGTTGAAGACTATGCTAGGAAGTGGGCAAAGAAAGAGAAAGAGGACGTTGAGACATTGTCCGACTGGATCAGGTCCATAAAGTCATTAATTGTAAATCGCATCCGGCGCCTAAAAATAGCTATGAAATCCAGAAATCCCAGTATATTTGAAGATCCCCTTGTAGAAAGAACTCTCTCCAACCTCCATGAAAATTACGTCATTGTCCCTGCAGACAAAGCTTCTAACAACATACTGTTTGTGTGTAAGAAACACTATCTCGACTGTCTTGTGAAGGAGATGGGCATC
>MJUU01009127.1:34132-49856 GCA_002080025.1 Modiolus philippinarum
GAAATTAAAGAAACAACTGAAACACCTACTTCCGCTTCGTACTTAGATCTTTTATTGTATATTGACGAAGATGGACGTTTGAAATCTAAGCTATATGACAAGCGTGATGATTTTAATTTCCCCATTGTGAACTTTCCCTTTCTTAGCAGCAATATACCTACCTCTCCAGCCTATGGAGTGTACATTTCACAGTTGATTCGTTACTGTCGAGCTTGTAGTTTGTACAGTGAATTTTTGAACAGAGCAAAAACACTGTCCCAAAAGCTGCTTAGTCAGGGATTTGTTCAACCTTCGTTAATTTCATCCCTCAAGAAATTCTATGGCCGTCACCATAGCATCATTGAAAGATATGACATGTCAGTATCCCAAATGAAAGTGGACATTTTCAGCTAGATTCACGTCTTCCCGGATTTGACCACCGACTTTGACATTTTCCCGGATTGAATCACTCACAGTGTGACGGGTGCTGTTAATAGAGCAGGACATGCTTACCCTTCCGGAGCACCTGGTGTCACTCTCAGTTTCACTGGAGTTCACACTGTGAGTGCCTTTGTTCTGAATGTTGTGGTTTCTGGTTCTGTGCTTTGTGTCTGTCTGGCGTCATTGTTTTTGTGTCTAACGTCATTGTTTTCTGTGTTCTCGTTTTTGCCCTGTCTTTGGACTTCGATTTTTGTGAATTTCACCCCTTTGTTCCTTCGGTATTCTACTGCCGTTGTTTCGACACCAGTTTTGAAGTCAAGACATCATATTGCAAATGGCTGTCATAGACAATGTTCGACATCGGTTTAGAAGTGGCAACATCAATATCGTTTTGGACTGACGGTTCGGTTCTCACTAACTTTGTCACAAATGTTGAAAAAAAAAATCGAAATGCATTAAATTTCTGTATTGGTTACCTACACTCAAGTTAGACGACAACTTAATTCCATACAAATAATTTAGAAACATAAAAAGATGTTCGCCATATTCATTCTCTTGGTACTTTTGGCAACCATTTTGAAACTAATTGATTAACATTAAAAAAAACAAGTTTAATAGGATCTTGCATAAGGTCAGATTAAAGATCGGGATTTCTTTCGCAAGTGTAAGACATTTCGTCTTTTCTAGAGTGGAGCGTAGCGGAACGAGAGAAAAAGACGTAGAATTTCTTACACGAGTGAAAGATATTCCGATCTTTAATTTTGATCTTATGCAAATACCAATTTCTTCCGTAAAAAGCGAAAAGAAACGTCTGGAAACCTTTACTGTATAAACATCGTTATCGCCATTTGAGTATTCTTTACATTGTGACGTAAGGTGTTTCATGACGTTAAGTCATAGTTACGATTGTTGCATTACAAAAATCAACACGTCTGGTTGGTCATTTACCGGTGTGAGATGAGGTCGCGTGCATCGATCTCGCATGAGTCATCTCTCACTCTACACCACCATTTACGCAAGAAAAAGAGTGTATCTACAATAATCAATTCAGTAAAATAATAATACGTATTTTCAGATAACCCATATAATTAACAACATAATAAGATAAGAGTAGATAGTGATAAATCATCTGTATTCAAATTATCTATCACCAGAAAAATAAAAAAAAATTAGATCAATATGCATTTATTAATATAAACTTTCTTATGTGAAAAGTTGAATTTTGACAAAGAACACATTCAGAGGTGTTTTTGTACCCATGCTAATTATTAATTTTCCAAGTTTTCAGGATTGAATACTGCTGATGTATTGAGACGTAATTTCCTTTCATTGAAAATGCTTAATGTAAGGATAACTTATATATCATTCGTAATTTTCAGCATCATACCTGAACTAATACATCTATATTCACATCCCTAAATGACTGAAAATAAAGCAAGCTTGATATATTCAACTTTTCGAAATTGACTTCCCGATCTTTTTCTCAATTGACTACAGCCAGAATGAGCTTTTGCAATCACATGGCGGCTGTCGTTAGTAAATCCGTCTGTCGAAAACTTAACTGAAATAACTTTTTCTTTTCTATGACAGTGTTTTACCATTGAGCTAGCCGGCAGTTTAGCGACGAACACTCATTGACCCATCTTTCTAAATTACGTTTTGTCTTTATCTTTCCCTTTTCAAGATTGTGGTCGTGGAGTTAGTAGTCTAACTTTATTGGGTTTTATTTGTATGTTAATTATACTATAGGGAAACGGGATAAAGGGCAAGTTTGGGTACTCATAAACCGGTTTAACCCTATCGCTAGCTGATGCTAGTGCCGGTACCAAGTCTGGCTATCCAAAGTTCCTATCGTTGTCTATGTTTGCCTTTTGTCATTTTATTCTTTTTCTTTGAGCAGTTCCCTGGTGGATTGTGGCATGTGATTGTAATGTTCGGCCATTGTATTTGTTTCCGTTATGTTTTCCTCCTTAATCGTACCTCATCCAAAAGACCACCAGCGGAAACATAGCCTACCTGAGGAAAACACATTTAAAAATCTTCTCAGGAACTACTATCCCATTAGAACCAAACTTAGTCATAATGGTCCTCAAATGATCCCTTCGAAAACATTTATTCCTGAGTTTGTACTTCATCTTATATGGTCACAAACTGGAAAAATAGCTTAACATTTGACCTTGCCATTAAAGAATTAGGGCTCTGAAACCACAAGCTATGTCGACAACATATTACTTTTCACTGACAGTATGACCGGTGCCACGCCTTGGGCAAGATCATGAAATACGCGTCTGGAGCTCCTTATCATGCCGCAGTATTTTCAGGGGTTTTGTTTTTACTCCTAGTGTTTTATTTTAAGCAGAGAAATGAATGTAATTTAATTTAGTTGAGGAGTCATGAGAGCATGTTCAAGTAAAGTTAACTTGAAGCCACATTCCTAGAATCAGGTCTGCTCTGGTTCTAGACTCATAACCGTCCGTGTAATGTCTGCTCTTGCCATAAGCCTTGTAACGAATATTCAGGTCATGACCGTTCTCGTTAAGTCTTCCCTGGTCATAAACGTTGAATTAACCAACTGAATATCAAATAAGGGTATATTTAATGTTTTTCGAGTACAAGCCCGTTTGAATAAAAAGAAATAAAAAAACTATCTTTCTCCGGTGTATTCAATACTTGTTTGGTTCACTTACAGAAATTCGATATTTGTTCACATTACTCCTGTAATATAACTTACGATTTGTATTTCATGATAATAAATTTACAAAAAAATACCACAAATTCAGTATTTTGGGTAGCCTGTCTCGAGAAGAGACTGTTGTATAAAATTACTTAGATAACACAGGTAAATAAGAGTAAATTAATGCAAGAAGAGGACCACAAATCCAAATGAGTTTTTTGTTTAAATAACTCAAAAGTTTTTTTTAATATTATTTTGTTTTTAAAATATAACTAAACTTGAAATATCTGAATCTCGTACAAATATTCGATATGAATATTGGCAAGGCTGTGACAAGAAAAGATGTGGGAGTGGTCATAGCTAGAACAGGTCAGATGAGAGTAGTCATGTGTAGGATAGGCCAGAGCAGTCATGGGTAAAACAGGTTACGGATTGCAATCATGACTACAAGAGGTCAAAGCGGTCATGGGTAGAACAGGTCAGAGCAGTCATGGTTCTGACGAGAACACTCAGGGTTCTTATCATGACCAGGACTGGTAAGAGCGGTCAGGATTCTACAGAAGACTTAGAGGTCATGGGTAGAACAGGTCGGAGTAGTCATGGTTCTGACGAGATCGGTCAGGATTCTTATCATGACAATGACTGGTAAGAGCGTTCAGGATTCTACAGAAGACTTAGAGGTCATGGGTAGAACAGGTCGGAGCAGTCATGGTTCTGACGAGAACGGTCAGGATTCTTATCATGACCATGACTGGTAGGAGCGGTCAGGATTCTACAGAAGACTTAGAGGTCATGGGTAGAACAGGTCGGAGCAGTCATGGTTCTGACGACAACAGTCAGGATTCTTATCATGACCATGTCTGGTAAGAGCGGTCATAATTCTAGAGAAGACCTAGAGCAGTTCTAGAGCAGAGATGATACCTGTTCAATGTTAATTTAGAGGAGCTTTTATGACTGAGTCCAGTTATCTTAATGAGTAATGTATATGATGATGACATGATATTGAATACCAAGTATACTGAAATTATAGCAACTATTTTGTTCCAATGTAAACAGTTTCATTGTGACGTTTTATTAAGACTTTCAGCATTTCTATTTTCAGACATTCCCAACTGTAATTGGTTTGAATGTAGGTGGTAAAATCTTCAACACTCGACTGACAACACTACGTAAATATCCCGATTCTATGTTAGGCTCCATGTTTAGTGGTAGACACCATGTTGATCAAGATAAAGATGGGAATTACTTCATAGACAGAAATGGAAAGTACTTTGAACATATTTGGATTTTTTGCGGGATGAACATTACCTACCTCCAACAGAGGCCTGGGAATTCGTTTTCAAGGAAGCGGAATATTTTAATATTGTTGAATTGAAAGAGCGACTAAAAAATTTACCACTTTTATACCCGGAAGTAAATTTTATAGAGATGTGCCGTCATAAAGTAAGGGGTTACTACGAAGATTTGCATGACAAAGTAATCGAACTGGCTAAAAAGGAGGTTTTTGCAAGCATCATGTTAAAAGGTTATAATCCGTCAGAGGCTGGTACTAATGTTTATATAATAAATTTTAAAACGTTGAAAGAACCAAAAGATAATGAAACTTTCTGTTGATGAGATGCTAGTGGACTGGGTTGGAAAGAAAAACGCAAACAATTTCATGTCATTTTGCGATCTTGATATTGATTTTAATGCGTTAATTAGGGTTCTTGCTTATGATTTAAGGATATCTGGTTACAAGGTGTCTATTTACAATCGCCGCATAGATGATGCTTATTGTTATTTTAACACTTTTTACTATAATTGTGAAAATATTTTCAAACTCAAATTTAAGTGGAAATTGAGTAAGAAATAATCCATAAGTCGAGATATAGTTTCGTTTTTTTTGTATCAGTCTAAGTGTACTTATAAAATGTTTTAATGCTTTGTTTTTTGTTTAGTCATTTAACTGTAACTTCGGTATTTAGTTATTTACTCTTGTTTGAACTTATTGATTGGGTCCAGTAATTTACTGCTGTTCAGTTCCTGGATTGATATACATGTAGTTTATAATGTGAACTTGAAAGTTAGGCCAAACCAATTTAATTCTCTGTTTGGCGTAAACTTTATTTTTTGAAATGAAGGAAGGTGAGCGGCAAACAAACAAATCACAAGACAAAAAAAGAGAAGAATTTTTAAAAGTAACATACTTTAATGTGACACGTTTTGTTCATGTCAGCTTTCATCATCAAATTGAATCTAGTGATGACATTTTTTAAAAATAGTACTGATTTTCCCCCATTTCACTTCATGTCGGGTATTTTAAACAATTTTCTATTAGGAATACATACGTGTTGTCTCTTTATTCGTCATTAAACTACCATTTTAATTGCTAAAAAAGGAAAATTATTTCTTGCTTGTTTTCTTTAAAAATCACACATTTTCAATGCGCGCGCTGACGCCAAACAAGTACTTTGATCAGCTCACTTCAAACTTTGCAGATTAATTTCTGAAAGAGATACCAAGCTTAATTAGGCAGTTATAGGTGCTTCTGAATTGAGAACCCCTTACCTTAATCACTTAAAGTTTTGACGGGTGACGACGGGCGTATCATGCGACTTGGCGCAGCTGTTTTTTTTTTATCATCTAGTACATGTTAGAAATGTTCAAAATCGCATTTTTCTTATGTCATTTAGCTTGAATCAAATCTTGTGATAAGAGTACCAGCCTACTCGGAAGAAACAATATTTTATTCTTGAATTCATGTGTTACGTGAATCTGTTTCTGGAATGTGTATTTTGGGTACATCCTGAATTCAATTTCAAATTCTGTCAGCATACTATTCGATTGAGTTTAAGCCCTCTGCACGTCATCCTTTATCTCTACTAGTAGCATGCACAATATAATATTTTTTTCTACAATCCTGATATAGCCAGGTCGAGCTTTTGCCATTATTTTGTGTTCGTTGTCCATGAACTTTGCATTCAAATACATTCTACCCAGAAACCGCAGAGTTATGAGAGACCTCGATTGGAACCACCATGTCCGCATCTAATCAAATATAACCGCCAACTGGGAATATATTTTTAAATTGGATCTTATTGGAAAACTCATTCAAACGTTGCATCTGAAACCCCTAAGCCAATTAGACCAAACTTGTTACGATTGTCCCTTTTCAAAATAGTGTCTGCCGTATCGTCATCTAATACAGAATGACCGCCAAAGGGGACAAAGTTAAATATTGTACCAGAAAGATTTTCACTGGACCAATTTCAGCCAAAATTGGTAAAAATAGTCCTTGGATGTTCCAGTTTCAAAATAGTATCTATCTTGTCTGCATGCAATCCAACGGGGAACATAATTTGATATTCGACCTTACTGAGGCATTCCAAGATATTCTACCCAGAAACTACCTTGCCGATTGGCCAAAATTGAAAACAAAAGTCCTTGGCTGGTTCCCACTTGAGATAGTAAATCGCAGATTCTCATCATACCAAAGATGATCATCAACCAAACTTTATCACAATAGTCATTGGATTCCCTGGGATGGTTCCTTTAAAAACTGAAGTAAGCCTTTGGTGAGAGACTGAGGCTCTTGAAAGCCCCATATTATGATATTGTGAAAAGGTGACATGCTGTCGTGCTAAATCGAGAAAGGTATTGAGTGGTCGACGAAAAGTCGTATACCGGTCGGGAAAAATCGGGTTATGGTCGGGAAGATCTTGTATAGAAAAAAAGAATGAATCGTGTTAGTCAAGTAATGATCGAGGACTAATCGAGTTGGTCTGGAAGCAACTCGGCATAAATCGAGAAGCGCACGAGTTAAAGTCGGGTAGAAATCGGCATGATCGGCTAAATTTTGAAACTCGATCAAGACCAATTCCTTTTCGACTCTTTCACGACTACCTCGATCAGACTCCCGACCTGTTCTCGACATACAATGCACACGACCTCTTCAGGATATTTTTTGACATGTGAAAAATATTCGGGAACACAGCTCGAGTTCAGCAGAACTAGTAAGATCGCCCTGATTTGGGTAAGCAGACCGAACACGAGCATTCAAGATCAGTGTCCTGATCGATGAATATTCATGAATATTCATAGATCGAGTTTGGTCGAGTTGCTTCGATCGGCGGTGTAAACCCAGCATTACTTCGGAGTTTGTCTGTGATTTCAGATTAATATACTGTCCATTTTAATTTTTATGGTTAGATTGCACGTACAAACCCAAATTAATAAACAAATTGGGCTTGCACCTGGTTTTATTAGTTCATCTGTTCATTTTCAAATTGTCTTTCAAATATTGCAGACGATTTCCCACAGTTACTCCACTTTCGCGCCAAAATTCAGATTGACACGAACGTGTGCTTGTAAAGAAATACCCTAACAGTCAGAAACGAGGATGGGTCTGTAACGGGGTGCAACTAGGGGGTCAAGAGGATATTTGTCTGCTTGAGTTCTTAATGCACGCTCATTCATGGGAAAATTAGCAATGTTACCACTTATTTTGTTTTAAGGTCTCCAGCATTTACTGGACCTGTGCTACTCCAGGGGGAACTATGAAGAAAAACACACGAAATCCATAATAATTGTGTAATATTACATAACTTGGCGTCTTCTCACAATGAGGTTTTCCATAAAAAAGGGAAGTAACTATGTATACACCGATGTTGGTCAAAGTCGGACCGCCCGGATAAAATACAGAAATTTCATGATCAGTACAATATGACTCAAACTCGTCGACCATGCCAATATAACATATAACACTAATTAATACAATGCTCAAGCTATGAAAGATATAATGCAGACAAAGATTCATGAAAATATATTGACTTAAACTTTTTTAAGAAAAAAAATGGAACAGAGGGCAAAACGCTACTTCTCTAGTTAAATCCGTTGGGCAAGTGGGTAAAAAAAATATTTGTATTGCCATTGTTAACGTTAAGTCATCAACATATTTATAGGTCGTCAACATATCAATGGACTAAAATTATAACCAATGATGATACTCTTTCCATATTCTCCAGCCAAGTAGTCAGTACTTCGGTGCTGACCCGAAAGCCGATTCTAATCGGAACCTTACAATATCTTAATTTTTGTAAATTTTGTTGAAACCTAAGGAGTATCTCCGTAATGCAAAGCTCTGTCCTTATCTGATTTTGACTTTACATTTAAATAATATTGGTTAATTGTGATTTATTAAGGAAAGGATATGGAGTAAATGCTTATGAGATAAAGTCTCTACAAATACATGGTAACAGGTGGGGAAGTATTTGGAATAGAACAATAGAAATTTAGCTCTCATTTAAATGAAGTAGAAATGTTACGTTTTTGATTGTTTACTATAGATTCATAATTATAAAAGTTATTTCCTATTTTTCATTCCTGTATTTTTAGTTTATATGAAAACAACGTAGATTGCCGCGGATGAACGTATCTATAGGTGCACATACAATGCACAAATCGGCATAAAAGATCAATTTAGTGTCTGTCTTTCAAAGTGGATCCCTTAAAAGGCAATCCTTAGATTTTGACCAAAATTTGAATACTGATTGTCAATATCCCTGTTAATCCATATGCAAGTTTTCATGTCCGCCCTTTGTAGCGTTTCTCCAAAATAAAAGTTCAAACATGGTCGAATTTTTATTTCCTATGCATTCTTTCCGAGGTTTCTTTCATGAATCAACTTTATATAAAAACGAAACTGTAAAAAAAAAAATCACCCCAAAATAACACCAAATGGTAACCATATGCATCCTTATATTACACTTCAAATACTAATTTTGATTTAAATATATTTATTCAAATAATATGAATAGGATCGGATAGCAGGCCGAAACCTATATACATCCTCTCCTAACAATATACAGGTTAATATACAGTCAAAGGGACATAATTCAAAATAATTTACACATTGGAAATATTAATACATATATTGTAATAATAATTTTTGCCCCTTCATAAAATTTTATTTACTAGAATAAATAAATTATGAACTTATTAGTATAATTGATCTTTTAACTTTATGTCTGGATACTTAAATCAGTTGCCAAAAGATGTCAAATAAGTAAGTGTACCCATTCAGAAGGATTTTCCAAATTTCAAATACTAATTAGCACGTGTCCGAAAATTTTGACATTTAACGAAGTGAAAATACTGCAGATTCAGTGCATATCCCCTTATTAATACTTTTCAATGCATCTTTACAACATGGAATTTTTCTGTCTAAATTGAAACTTGTCAGAGTAATGCCAACATTTAAAAAGGATGAAAAATCGAATCCGTCTAGCTATATATATATATATATATATATAGACCAATCTCGTTACTCAGTTGTGTTGGCAAGTTGACGTTCCATATAATATCCCTTTTGTTTTTGTTGTATATTAATGATATTACTGATAATTTAGGAAATATTGCCAGATTATTTGCTGATGACACCTCTCTATAGTACTCCGGTAATGACCTTAGAGTTGTTGAACCAGAAATCAATCATGATTTGTGAAAAATAAGTGACTGGTCAAAGAGATTGCTAGTCGAAACGAAAGCATTAATATAATATCAAACATACCCTTCCATGAGCCGGAAATTAAAGTAAGTGAGAACCGAACCGTCAGTCTAAAAAGAACAATCCAAGAACAATGGCAACGTCGGAAAAACAAAAGAAACAAAGACATAGCATGCGCACGGCACAGAAAAGGAAATGAAGACACGCATATATACAATAATGAACAATACGGACCCAATAAAAAAAACATGGATGAGATCAGGTGCATCGGTAGAGTAAGCATCTCCTGTTGAACATGTCAACTCCGGTAGAGGAAAAACAAACTTTAGTTGCAAAGAGGAAGATCTGTTGTCATCTGGGAAACAGATATCCCATAGCGGTCAACAAATTTGTTAATAAAAAAAGGCCGAAAAGTCATAAGCATTAGGGTATTACCTTCATCTAATGGCAACTGGACAATGCACATTGAAAATGTAATAAAATCAGCAACAAAACAAATCAACGCACTACGAAAACTTAAATTTACCCTGTCTTCTAATAGTTTATCGAACATCTTCCTTACCTTTATAGACCTCTTCTTGAGTATGCATGCGAAGTATGGGATGGGTGTTTCGAGAGGGAAGTAATGCAAGCTTCTTTAATTGCCCCATATATTTATTTCACAGTGAGTACAAATCACTTGCGAGCTAAAAATATAATGAAAAGTCCATTTTCTCCCTACTTAAAAACTTGAAAAAAAGCGGACCCTGAAAAAGGCCATATGCAGAAATCAATTTCATATGGTTTATTCGATGCATATAAATTATATATTTAATAATACCCCTAAATTTTGTTTCCACCCATGCCCTTTTATGGTGGCTAGAATTTTGTCTTTATTATCATACAATTTTGACTATTAGATAGAGTTGGTTTAAAAACAATGTTTTATAAATTAATCAACGACAATTGTATATCTCTCACATATCTGCACCATACAGTAATTGTTGCAGCATAAGATGCATAGTATATGAAATCTAAAAAATGCCGCAAATGTTAGATATTTGGTTTTGTTTTCACCGTGGCTTTGTCATCACGCATATTTTTATTTTAGATGACAGATATACATATTCACAGGGGACACAATTTTTGTGAACTACTTCCCGGCCTGGTAAAAACTAAGCAAAGGAACACCGCTTTTATTGTTAAACATCTTTGAGTTTATGGTCTTCCAAACGTTTAGATTTTATTTGCACTGAAGAGACATAAGTTGTCGAAATGCGCATAAGCAGAAAATAAATTCACAGTAACTTCGGAAATTACATTAAAAAAAGAGCAATGACTGCACTATAGACAATGTTATTTAAGGACATGGCTTAAACATGTCAAGCTATTTATCTTTTTATTTCTAAAATTAAAAGATATACGCAGAAATGGAACCTTTCCAATCAAGCGTGGCCTTTTTCCTCGGGTGTAAGCTATTTCTCTGACAGCGACAAATACATGTACTTCAGTATTGGGGTGGGGGGGNGGGGGGGGGGTTCCAGGACTTTATCTGTTAATGCATATTGGGCATTTTGTAGCTTGTTGTTACATTTTTTTTTCAATTAAGCAGTTTTAACTGTTTGAACTATTAAATGGAAATAGAAAAGCACTGTTTGCTGTTTAGAATAGAATAGAATAGAATAGTTTTATTTCCAAAAGAAAAAAAAAACATTCAAGCATATAGTTTTTCGTTTTTAAAATTTTGATAACTAATGGTGTCACTATGTACTGGTCATTGTCTCGTACATTGTAAAAATAGGATAAAACACGACAAAGATATAAATGCCCCAAACCGAGTGTGGTTGTACAATTTTAAGCATGAGAAAGAAAAACAGCAAGTCCAAATCATAATTAAAGCTAAAACTTGTATAGTTGTTCCAGCTAATGACCCGCGTTGTTATAAAAAACTTTTGTCGTTTTGTGAAGGAAAATGTACCTTGAAACCATTTTCAGAGCTCCAGGTCCCTTTACCAAATATGAGCGTTGACAATAAATGTAAGAGTCTTTCACACACATGTATAAGCTATTTCATTTACATGATATTATGTAAAAATATTGCAAAGTAATTAATAAACAACTTTCAGTACATGTGCTAAAATTTAATGGTAGGAGATATATCTCATAAGCAGTCTTTTCCGTTTGAAAATACCCCGTCTGTTGAATGAGAAACACCAAACAAGAGGGAACTATCTGTTACAATGTAAAACACAAACGAAAGAAAGCAGTGCATGAGGTGGCAAAAGCCCTTTTCCCTGATTATAATCATAAGTGAACATCTTATTGTTTCATTTTAGTTTCATTTTTGTAAATAGCATGTGAATTTGTTTAGCATATTAAAAACGAAATACCGAAGTTACTGTAAATTTAGATATGATGTCCAAAATGAAACCAAGATGCTTCCTTTAAAACAAATTCTGCTGGAAACGACACTGACTAAATGACACACATTTTACAGATACATTTACCTGATTTAAATTTATTTGAAATAAAGAAGAGTAAAACTGGTCAATTATTAAAGTATATGATAAATAATTTACATATGTACAATGTATGATATGGCATTTTGCATAACATATCCCATATAATCCCTCGACCAATATTATCCCTCTGGCCTCCGTACCTCGGGCTAAATGGGCTATCTCGAGATGATATGAGATATGATATGAAAAATGCCAAAATAATCTCCATATATCTCATTCGGATTTCGAGATTCTTGTATTGCATTTCACCTCGAACTTACAAGTTTTAGTATATTTGACATATTGTGGAGTGATTGAAATTACCCAATAATCGCTTCAGAAAAATAATACTTGTTAAAAAAATCAGGATATAAAGAAACCTAAAATGTTTATAACCGCTTCCGGTCTCATTTTATATATCAACAATCTCAATCTTAAACTAAATCCTAAATATTCAGAATCATATATTCTACCTTTGTAACTCACCTTAAATACAATTTCATTCATTTTATATACAACTACAGACAACACTTTTTTCTATATACCTTATGCATCTTATATGTTGCAACCTTATCCTTCTTCCATCTTTTTCACCCAAAATGATCACTATACCCGATAAAATGAGTGTTGGTCAGGTGGCGCATTGTTGGTGTGCAATAACCAAATTATGCAGGAATGAACTTCAACTTTAACTACAGAAAATACATACTCTGTTTTTTTATAAAAATTACTTCAATATCATTTGTCCTTTAAGCTTACGCTTTCTCGTACAGGAATGAGGAGTGCAAATTGATATAAATGCAGATATTGTCAGTCATGACCTAATTTCTTTATGAATTAACCTTTCCTTGTAGTAATTTCAAACGTTTTACAGTGTTTCCCCTAGAAAACTCTGTCCAAAGATAGCATATGATGATTCCAAGCTGCCATCAACAGGACTTGAACAGGTTGGGGATAATCCCGATTGGGATAACTTATCCCAATTTGAATAAACGGTTATATCCCAATTGGGATAATTGGTTAGTTTTTTATGAATTAATTTGTCATATTCAAATGGCGCGTTATGAAACAAAAAGCATGATAAACTCCATGGTTTTAGTCATCAGACGACTGAATGATGCTGTATTTCACAGGTTGGGGATAAGCCCAATTGGGATAGTATATCACAATTGGGATATATGACTAGTTATTTCTTAATTATATTTTAGGAGTTTAATGTCGCATCATCATACATGAAAATTGTAAATATATAGGGTTAGAGCTTTCGGGGGATATACTTCTGTTGTCAAAAGGATGCTGCAAATTTTATGCAGATCGATTTAAGATTAAAAAAAATCAGTCACTTTGATTTTAAGATAACTTAAGTTCATAGAAAGTAATAACCGTTCTATGCCGTTTTCTCAAAGAAAGCTCTATCGTCATTCGAATTAAGCAAACCGTGGTAGTTTGAGGAAGATAGTTTTTGATTATCAAAGAAATGAAGTGGGGAAAAAAAAGTCAAATTAAAATAACTTTTGATTTCCTCTAGAGTTTACTCCCATTGACCGTATATTAAAACACGCTATGAATGTTGGGTGAAGCAGGGATGTTTAAAACTTCAACATCTTTGCAAATTTTTTATAAACTAAACTTCAGTTCAACTAAACTGAATTCTCACAGACGTCGCGCGTCTCCTGCCTCGAAAATTTAACCAGTTACAATCGTGATGATCTTTAATTTTGACAGAATAAAATGTATGATTTTACGTTCTTAAAATGTCTCTGCTGATGAAATGCAGCATCAACGAGAAGATGATGATATATCATTTGATGACTTAAACCATAAAGTTTTTTCAAGTTTTTTGTTTCATTACGCGCCATTGAAATGTGAAGAAATACTCCATAAAAAACTGACCAAATATCCCAATTGGGATATAACGATATATCCAAATTGGGATATACTATCCCAATTGGGCTTATCCCCAACCTGTTTCACGTGAAGAGAATGAAAAAAAAATAAATGAGTACATTCAATAATTTCAAATTGGTCAGTATTGTAAATGATTAAATCATGAAAACAGAAGAAAAAGGAAGTCGGTTGAAATGTGTTTGAAAATCGTTGAAGTTAAATTTGGCTATTGTAGTTTCGAACAGCATGGTTAATATATTCCCAAATGGTCAAAGGGAGGAAACTACGGATGAAAAAAAAGCATTGTTCATTTGGCTTTTTCTCCAAACTTTCTTCAATTAATAGCCCAAAAAGATCTTGCTTACACCTTCACAGTATGTTTTATGCGTTTGAAAATACAATTTTCTTCGATAAAAGTAGCGGAGATTAATTGTAAACTTAATACCTAAATCAAAGTCACTGACTTTTTTCAGTTATTAATCGATCAGCGGAGAAGTTGCAGCATTCTTATGAGAACGTAATTGTACTGCCTTGAAGCTTGGTCCATTGGTTCCAACAATGAGACAGAAGTGACCCACAAAATTTCTTTGCGTACAGTACAAAAATCGTTCTGGTGGTTGCAATTTGGGTTATTCTAAAACGTCCTTTTCACAAGAGAGAAAGAATACACTGTATCACTACTGGAGTATATTTAAAATCACGAAAGTGGGGATAAAGTGTTCAAATAAGACTTAGAAGTAATCAAATCAATCAAAAAGTACCCTTTTTTATCATACAATTCTATCATTATTGAAAATTTAAAAACGGATAACATATCTAGATACAAAAATGCAATCATTTCTAGAAAATTCAACTCTAATTGATACTTAAAAAGTATAAAGATGCAGTTCATTCATGCATATCTTGTTTATTGCACACCAACAATTCGCCACCTGGCCAACAATCAGTGATCCTATAGGGTGCATTTCCTATTAAGCCTAATGTTCATCGTGTACTATATTACAACTCTAGATTCCCTATATACGCGGAGGTTACTTAGAACTATTTTCAGAAAGCCTAGGTGGTCGAGTGGTCTAGAGCGCTGGATATTGTGCAGGCGATCTCACAATAGATTACAATAAAGCAGGGGTTCAAATCCAGACGTAGACCTCGCTGGATTTCCCGATGCTTACAGGTTTTCAAAGATGCTTTTCATCACTGTTAGTAGTTAACTATGGGGAAAAATCTGCGGTTTTCAAAAAACGTTTTTTGAAAACCGCAGATTTTTCCCCATATCAACTACTATCTACGGTACTAACGAGAATAAACAAACATGTAAGATTTGTTATTCACTACAGTTGAGACGGGTAAAACGGGCTAGATTCTTAGTTCACTCACATTTTTTACGTTGCTTGCGGTTTAAGCATAACACGGGTTATACATAACACTGACGTGTATCTCTGGTTCTGCACTTTTGATTCCTATATATTTCTAGTAAGTCTGACAGGTCGTCACCAGTTACTCTCTCTATAACGAATATATTGCTAAAAGGATAATATAAATATACGATTTCCCCTTGAATATCAAGTATTTCGTAAAAACCATACACCTTTGTTTTTATTTTTTTTTAGATTGGTCAAATCATATGCAAGCATTTTTTTAACTGATTTTTTATTATAAAAGTCAAACATTATTACTTGCCACAACGGTTATGCACCCTCCTACCTGAAATACACTCATAATTTTTAGCTAATAAATATTCGGGTTATAAAAAATGACAACGATTCCCGTATATTT